>VYZT01032542.1:0-56927 GCA_013400735.1 Pomatostomus ruficeps | reverse complement strand
AAAAAGAAAGAAAATATGACTGACAAGGTATTTTTTGTTTTGAGAGCAGAAATTCGGATCCATCTCAAAGCAAACAGATTGAGACAGTTACGAAAGTGGTTGCAGAGCAGGGATAGAAGATGTTCCAGCTAGCTTGAAACAAACCAACTCAGGCAGCAGCAGAGAGATCAGTATTAGGCTACTCACCCCAGAAACTGGGGTACTCAGAGCATCAGAGACTCCTGGACTTGACAGGGAAAGGAACCCGTCCCGCTTATCTTATGGGTATGACTGAACCTCTGCAGACCATTCCCCTTCCTTGCTGTGGTACCTGTGCTGGTGCTATGCTAGCACAGGAGTTTGGGCAGTGCTGGGATAGATTACCTCAAGGAGAAAGAAGTGTCCCAGTACACTGTGCACACACCTTGTAGAAGATACAGAGGCGGGTAGCGAGTACAGTAAGTACCCAAGGTAAGGCATGTGATGTGCACCCAACTGAAATACAAAAGGCAGCCCATGGTCTCCCTTCCTTTCATCTGCAGAGCTGATGAGGTGATGGGTTTTACTGCTGGTCATTCGTGCCAGTGCCATGTTCATTTCTGGGTAACTGTCCAGGTACAAACTAGAACTACTGCTGTTGGACTGTGTACGGTCACTGTTCCATAGTCACAGAAACACTGAGCACAGCTCCCCTTGGGCTGCTGCCCTGGCTCTCAAGGCTGCCAAGGGCACGCACCCCACTGGAATAAAAAGCTTCCGAAAGACTCATACAAGAAGAGAGAGAAAATAATTTGGACAAGGAAAGGGAGAGCTCTCAAAAGGACAGTGACCCCAAAAGGAGAACAGGAGCATGCTTCTATGGTACATGACAGAGAAAAAATTGTGAGCATGAGATTAGTTAGGCAAATGTGTAATTTTTCAACAGCTGTTGTCTTAAGGTCACATCGTAAGAGAAGCTTAGCAGCAAAGGCAGTAAAGAATTAATTTAGACTGAGATCCAAAGGTTTTACCTAAATGAAACTCAGTGGGGGTTTTTTTCTAAATAGTAGAGCTAAATGAAGACCTTTTTGTCTTCAAAGGCACACTTTCTTTTAAAACTATGGATTTTAGATGAGTCACTTGACAAGCAAATGGTATTTAGTGCTCCTCAAGCTATACATTTTTAAACAGCACCTATTTTTAAAAGCCGTATTTCACTGAAGAGTCTTGCATCAATGCAGAAGGTGGACTAGATGGACTGCATGAACACTTTTATCTTCCAGACTTTGATTTCTCAAGAGATACTTATTCTCTGTAAACTGGTGAAAGAGAAGACCATTTCCTTCTGTTGCTAAAAGTGGAGCAAAGCCTGAAGCTGGCAGAAGTTAAGGCCTCAAGGAAGCTCCTATACCTTCAGAGCCTGTTATGTGACATACTGGCTACCACAGTCAGTAACAGCTGTCTAGATGATATAAATAGACACATGTTGGAGCCCTGTGATTTTAGAAGGAAATTGGCAGCAAATTTAAGCCATTCTTCGTCAGGTACCTCATGCACCACTTATCAAGTGGTGGTTGCTGTTTCAGAGAGGAAGGAGGGCTCATGATGCATTTGCTGGCACATTAGCTCTTGACCAACTCACTGTATGTTTGAAACTCAATGAACTCTGGTTTTTAATTCTGCTTGACTTTGGGGGGGGCTTTCAGGACGAAGATCTTCACTACGATAATGAGACGGTGATGCTGCGGTGCACTGAGACCTTCGATGATGAGGATTTCTAAACAGTGTCTCTGCTAAGGTTTTGCCAAGCACTGCCAGGTACACTGGGCACATGAAGAAGCTTCACCTCTTTCAGTGAACTACCTCTCTACGCAGAGCGGGGAGACGCTGTGTTGAAGTGGTTTGTTACCATTGACTTCCCCTTCCCTCATTAGTGCTTCTTGATATACCTGTTGAGTAATTTATGCTTTTTAAAAGTGTTAAAGGTCTTAGCTATTTATTAATAAATGGTTTTACCCATTGCTATTTAATGTTTAGCCTTGCTTCACAAAGAAACTGAGGCATGTACAGTTAAGTGACCTTGCCTAGCATAAGCTTTGGAAAGAGCAGCAGGGAGGCCAGATCAGTGGCAGTCTGCACACTCCCATAGGACGCAGGTCTCAAACTGCAACCTGCAAAAATCACCTCCTGGCAGTGATTACTTTTCTGGTGCAATTTTTCATCTCAGGCTGACAAGGAAAGAGGGATTTCCTCACAGAGAGTGGGATGAGGCTCTTCTATGTCTTTATGAGGACAGCAGCAGTGAGCACCCACTCCCCAGTCACCCAGAAAAGTGCAGGCACAGTAATACACTTTGGATTATTTACTTTTGCTAAGTGTGCAAAGCTGAGTGATCAGCCCTGTGCTCCTCTTCCACATCTAATTCTTGGATGAGTAGTGCTGCTCAGATAGTGTCTTGGAATTAAAAGTGCTGTGAAATTGAATAAAGTCCTTCCCATCTCTGAGTTACCATTAAAGGCTCTCTGCAGACTTGAACAAACTGTGTTCTGATAGTGGTTATGTTGAGGTCATGCTACCACCCATCACAAACAGAAAGGATGGAAGTTTTATTTTAAAACCTAAAGCTGCCATGCCTAGATATCCATCTTCAGCAGCCAGCTTTTAGACTGAGTCCAAGAGGGCTGGACTGTGGCCCAGCATTGCCTTGGTGCATAAAAGCATGATACATTCAGGCAAAAACACGTGGAGCTGAGTACTGAAGTACAAGGGAAGAATAAACACTACAGAGCCCTTTCTGTCCCTGCAGTTGAGGCTGTGGTAGCCCTCCCAGATGAATGTTTGCCAGGCTGCTGTGTTTGAAAGTGGGGGTGCAGGGGTCCTGTTTGGTTTTGAAAGCTCTTCAGCCTTCTCCAGGGTGCAGCCTTACCATTCCCTGGCCTTTCCAGTGTGCTTCATTTATACATGCTGGCATTGCTTTGAGGCTGGAAGCATTGTGGTGACATTAAGGAGAAAATGAAGAACACATTACCTTGGTTCCTCTTCTTGCATGACCATAGTTCACAGGAGTGCAGGCCTGCAAGTAACATGGGAACATTCCTCTCCTGCAGAGCCAACTTTACACAGACAATGGCTGTTCTGCACTGGTGTGCATGAGGTCTGCTCTGCCTTGGCAGGGAAGCAGCCTTAACTCCTGAGCATGTAATTGTTAGGTGTGCACAGGTTCCACGTTGAGCAGTGCTCAGTGGTTGGTCTGATGAAAACATTTCCTGAAAAAATCTGGAAAAATGTAGGCTAGCAGGCTACTGGGGCAGTGCAGTGGAAAGGGGCTGGAGGCAGAAAGGCAGCAGGGATGGAGCAGTGGGAAACACAGACACAGCAGTCAATGGAAGTGCAGCCATGGTAGGGGTTTAGGCAGACCAAGCTGAACAGAGCACAGTAAGACTCAGTACCTGACAGCTGCGCTGCAGGGTAGCAGCCTCTACCTTTACAACACAGTGAGCATAACAAAAGGCAATCCTAGTGCTCAGGTCACATCTTCTTGTGAGAAAGGTATGAAAATGAGCCTCTGGTGAGCTGCTGTAGTGCCAGTGCCCCTAGATACAAGAAAATCCCCATCACTGTCTCCACCAGAACAGCAGGAGCATCTCTCTGGACTTCCCAATTAGCTCTCTGCCTCTGCAAAGCCACAAGCAAAGTGCTCCACACCTAGCTGACTTCAGTAAGTCTTGCTGCACTCAGGACTCAGTAGCATGGAAGGGAAATACAGTTGACAGGTAGGTGGCTGTAGTCCAAGCAATCTGGAAGAGCCCTCAAGTGTTCAGTTTTAGGCTTGAGCATCCTCTGATTTTCATTTTTTTTCATTAAGTAGCAAATAAACAGAAACTGTGTTGCTGCAGAGCAAAGCCAAAGCTGTTTCCAAATCTCAAGTGGCCATATGCAGCTGGGAGAAGCAGTGGCCCTGCAGACTAACCCCTGCCTATGTAATTTTAAAATTTGGAATTGTCCCCCTAAGGCAAATAAAAGGATATTTAATAAATAGATAACAAACATATTAGAGGGGGAATTTTAAAGGGCATTTAGAAGCCTGAGATGGACATAGGGATGTAAACAACTTCAGAAAATCTGCCTTCTAAGCCTTAGCAACAGCAGACACAGCTGCCCCAGACCAGCATGTGTCCCCTGCAGCTGTCTGCGCCTTCAGAGCCACAGGATATGTGGGGCAAGAAGCCTTCTCTGGGGACTGGGGCCCCTCATGCCAGGATCTGTAAAGTCATGCCTGGCTCCACTTTAGGGGCCTTGCAAGGCAAATGCGAGCTGGTGACACACAGCAGGCTGGGAGTGCAAGGTGACAGCATAACAGATGAGCAATGTTCTCCAGCCTTGGGCTGGGGAACAAACAGCCAGTTTTAGATGATTCTTTGTAGTAAACCTGTGCCAATGTTATTTTTTTTTAAACAGAGTTAAAGCAAATATAAACCTCTGGCACTTACCTGCATCCTAACATGTCTTACGAGGAGAAGGGAAAGGATATCGCTGCAGCCTGCACAGAGATATTGGTGTGACTTGTGAGAGAAGCCTGGGAGTATAGGCTGGCTCTAAATGAATTTAGAGACATAGTCAGGGTTGGGGATGATGAAGAAGATACCAGAGCTGAGGTGCCTGGGACTGGTCCTATCTAAAATCTGTGATGGTGGAGGCAGGGTCAGATATATTTCAAGGTACAAATAATTTTTTTTTCTCTCAAAGACATAACACCCACAATCATCAATAGAGGCACTCCAATCTGCCCATAACAGCAAACTACTTATACCATAATGTTTCTTCCTTTAAGATCCCAACACACATAATTGATCTATTCAGGTTTCATTCCTACAGAAAGCAAAAAACCCCAGTATATCCCTTACCAATAAACAAGCCACCTACTGCTACAGCTGCAGTATGGGACCAAAGAACAGGGCTGTAATATGTCTGTCATTGAAACCCACCAGCTTTGTCCTGCCTTGAGACAAGACAGCAAAAGGGCCATCATATCTTGGCCTTCAGCTGTCCAGTGGAGGGTACAGAAAAGCAGAGTCAGATTCTTTTTAGAGAAGAACCATGAAAGGACAAGAGGCAACAGACAAGAGGTGAAGCATTAGGAATTCCAGTTAGACACAAGGAAAAGCACTTCACACCATGAGGGTGGGCAGACCTGGAAGAGGCTGCCCAAAAAGGCCATGGCTCTCCATCCATAGCTCCGTGGGACACAGTCCTCTGCAGCCTGGTGTAACAGGACCATCTCTGAGCAGGGGCAGGCCCAGATGGCCTCCAGAGGTCCCTTCCAACCTGAATTACCCCAGGATTCTTTGAATACCACCTGCCACTTGCTACAGCAACCACCCTGACAAATACCGTAACAGTGTACATTTTATTAATTACTTATTATACTTACAAAAAAGCATGTAATAAATCTCAATGAAGGAAACACAAGCTTATGCTACAGCAACAAAGTTATTACACACCACCAGCAATCAGGACATGTGATCACACTGCACATGGCCATACAGGTTAAGGCTGTTTCTGCTAATAGGGAACAGGAGCAATAATCTGCACACTTGTTTTCCAGAGAAGTGCTAATCACCCCAAAATCACCATACCAGACCAAATGGGTACAGCGAGGGTACGCAGGACACAGCAGTAGCATAGGGATGCATAAGATTGCGAGTAGAAGCATTTTCTCCTTTTTATTTGATGAGGATTCCTTCATCTTTGTAGGGTTGGGCTCCCTACAGGAAACTGGCTTGCTTGAGACTCCTCGTGGCACTCCAGGTGGGATACATTTCAGTGAATCTGGTTTCTGCTGTTAGGGCATGAACCTAAGTAAGGTCTCTAGGGTCCCTTTGTGGACTAAGGCAGAAGAGAGGTTCAGAAGACAATCCATCCCGTTAACTTTAGATGCCTCTCTTATAACAACATTCATCTGTCTGACTGTGGGAATATGGAATGAGATGAATCATGACCCAGAGGTGCCTGCTCCCTCCCCTTGGCCAGAATGAGGTATAAAACACAAAGTGAGAGGTGAGTGTTGCCAATATGTGAGTAATGTGAGCATTGCTTTAAGGTACTGGGGGTTAAGCTCGACCCAAGGGATGCCTGAGAGTGGTACAGGGCCCACATCAGGAATGCCTTCTCCACTGGCTCCTTGAGCTGCCAGATTAGAGGACAGGAAGCCCTCTGCTGAACAGCTGTTCCTTAGGGTGTCCAAGGGTCAGTGCAAGGAAGGAAACAGTACATCTTTACTAGGCATTTCTTGGGCTTTGGTGTTCCCCAAAGAGGGATTAGGGTCTTCCTAAAAGTGGGCAGACAGGAAGAGAGAAGAAAAAAATTACTTCTTCAAGGTCACCAGTGGTGCAGTGGGCAGAGCTGGGAAAGGGAAGACGTTATCCTTCTCCTGCTCCCCGCTCTAACAGCTGCCAGCTCATGCTCAGATGATGGGAGCTGCAGACACACTTTCACACCTCTGCTTCTGAGATGAGTTCACTTGCAGGCCAGGTGCTTACACCCTTGTATCAGCACCAGTCTCAGAGTTTCTTTCTAAGCTTGCTTTAACACTGCTTTTCTGTCCAAAAGCCTTCAGTTCGTCCATTCTCTTGTTATGAGACAGTCTTTTGGGGCAAGCAGGGAGATACTGAAACCAAGAGACATTGCAATATTTGGTGCCTATGCCAAATGGAAGATCATAGACCTTGGAAATGAGCTGAGACTTCTCCATCCCTCCCTCATGGCTTTGCTTCCATGCCAGAAGCCCCCGCTCCTCCTGTGTTCCTGCAACAGCAAAAGTGAGATTGTTGTGTTTAAAACACATATTCAAGCACAGGACTGCTTTGTGCGCCTCACACCCGCTTCTCAAATCCCAGCAGACCCAGCACAAAATACAAATCCCTTCTACTTAAACCCTTCTAGCTCCAAAGATCTCTACAAATATTCACTAACGAGCTTCCAGACAATACCCCCTTTCCTGAAACAGCTTCCAGATAAGCAGTCTTCTCCACTGCTTTCCATGGGAATCATGTATGCCAAGGTAAGTTTTCACTTGCCATGGGGGATCCAAGAACTGTTCAAAGGGGCAGTTCATACAGTGCTGGGAAAGCAAGGCTGGATGTTAACTGCCCAGACACTTCAGAGTGGATTTAGCTAGCAATTACTAGTCAGTCACAGGTATTTGCCCTAGCCAAAGGAATTCCTAAGTGCCTGTAACTGCTGTGGCAACAAAGTCCCTCTTGAAAAAGGGAGTGAGCACACCTGTAAATTCTGCCCAGATGAGCTTAAGATTGAAGGCTACAGGAAAATTAATGAGCCAGAGGGAGATTGGCTTTCCAAGAAGCCTCAGACAGTAACAGAATCTGGTTTTGTCCTTCCTTCCTGCTCTTTTCCTGTAGCAGAAAAGAGGGTTTCCTCTCCTATTCTTATGCCCTCCCTCCCCATGCTCGATGAAAATCCGAGGCTCTTTGCTGCCTGTGAGGGCCAGCTGCAGGTGGCCTGTCTTTGGTCACCAGCTTTTCCTATTGCTTTCCACTGCTGTGGCTTTAGTTCAGCCTCAGTTTTAGCGGCTCCCATAAGGAGGCACATGTTGGATCTTTCCACTTCTTAGAGTTGCTTTTCTCTCTCAACTAGCAACATGGTTCTAGACTGGCATTTTCCCTAAAAGACATATTTACCAAAAAAACCTTTTCCTCAGCCTGGGTTGTTCCTGACAAATGATTTCATTTTTGATAAGCTGCTGTTTTCCAGCCAGAGACCATTTCAGTGATGTCCCCTGTTCCTCACCCCTCTCTGGGAGGAGTGCAGTCACATGGTGTTTCATGGTTGCTATCCCAACTCCTATCCACAGAAAAGGAGCCATGAAGGCAAAAACTACCAGGGAACAAACCCTAGACAGGCACAAACTAGCAGCTCATTTCAGCAAATCCTACCTGGAATGGTGTTATCCAGGATAAAGCCCAGAAGTCCACCCACAAACATGCCAGTGGTGAGAAGCACCAGGATCACTTGGTCAAGCTGGATGATTCCTAGCAGAAAAACAAAGCTTTAGATAGTGGTGCAGGGAGCCTCATGTTTTACCAGCAATGTTCCTGGTGCCAAGAGGCTGCAAGCTGCATGCTTCCTTGGACTAGACTTGCAAATCCCAAAGCAGAGCATAGAATTCAGCAGTGGAAGGGAGAATGATCTCACAGCCAGTTTCAGACCTACAGTTTTATTCTATGTGATTATTCACAGACCCACAGTGGCCAGGAGATGACTCATAAATACATTAAGAGTCTATTAGCAGTGCAGACCACAGCACTGTTCAAGAAAAAGCCACCTTCTGCTCCAAACACATTTGCACCTCTACGACATAACACCTAACAGTTCCCTACCAGAGCACAAGCTTCAATTCCCAAAGAAATACGAGTATATTTAGCATGGGATTTCACCACAGGTTCATCAGGTGTGATGTTTTCCCTTAAGGACTAAGGGCCAGTGGCACTGAGGATCTGATAGACCATCTGTAAGGCGTGTGGTTTGTGGGCCCAGCTCTTTAATCAGTCTGCCCAGTGCACCACATATACTTTAAGAGAGGACACTGGCCTTTGTGATGAAGACAAGGTCACACAAGACACAGTGAAGGGCCAGCTGTTGGAGAACTGGAAATCTCAATAAAGTGAACTTGATGGAATTTAGTAGAGGAGTATGCTCTTGCATTTTGAAAGCACAGCATTTTATAGTGTATGAGCACATAAGAAAGCCTCATTCATCGAGAACTTTCACCAAGATTCAGCCCTGGAGTATTGTCTTGCCCCACCCCAGGAATGTGTTCCAGGGAAGTGCTCTGCAATCCTTAGCCCAAGAGGAATCTGCTGAGGTGCAGTCACTGACCAAAAGCAGAGATTTCTGCACCAGAGCTGTGCATCAGAGCAAAAGGCAAAAGGAGCCCTCATGGAAAGAAAGAGGCAACATCCAAAGCACAGGTTTCAGTGTTTTATCATGAAAAACTGTTTTAAAATATTTTTCTGTATCAGCCTTTCCTTCAGTTTTACGGTACAGAAAATGCTTCTGATGTCACTTCTTACCTGTTTCCAGCAGTGTACTATTTTTGCTTGCCCAGTTGGGAATTGTGAGGCCAGAAAATATAGAAAATCCAAAGATAAAGATGTTTCTTGATGAGTTCATATCTGTGTACTGCACAGAAAAATTTCACACATTACATATAAAAAATTGTGGATTACTGTTATGTTCATGAGACACAGTGGGATACAAACACTGCAATCAGGAGTGGACCCAGCCCTGGGGCTTCTGGGGCATTTTCGATCCTGCAATCCCCAGTGCCAGCCAGCCCTGCCCCAACACAGGGAGTCCTCTGTGATTCAGCCACTCTGGGTACAGCCCCTTATCTTTACCAGAGGAATTGCCAACATAAATGTTTACATTTGCTGCAGTGTGGTTATAGCTGACATGGTCTGGTAAGAATCTGACTTGAAACTGGGGGTCCTATGTGCAGTTTGGGGCATGACAATATAAGAAAGATATAAAGCTATTAGAGAGTGTCCACAAGGATGGTAGAGGGTCTGGAGGGGAAGCCTTATGAGGAGCAGCTGAGGACACTTGGTCTGTTCAGCCTGGAGTGGAGGAGACTGAGGGGAAACCTCACTGCAGTCTGCAGCTTCCTCATGAGGGGAAGCTGAGGGGCAGGTACTGATCTCTTCATTCTCATGACCTATAAAGCAAACAGCATGAAGCTGAGTCAGGGGAGGTTTAGATTGGATGTTAGGAAAAAGCTTTTCACCCAGAGGGTGGCTGGGCACTGGAACAGGCTCCCCAGGGAAGTGGTCACAGCACCAGCCTGACAGAGGTCAAGAAGCATTTGACAATGCTCTCAGGCAGGTGTGACTCTTGGGGATGGTGCTGTGCAGACCCAGGAGTTGGACTCAATGGTCCTGATGGGTCCCTTCCAAACAAAAATATTCTGTGATTCTCTGTTTCAATGAAATTAAGTCCCCTTCACCAGGGATGAAGCAGTGCTCACACAGCTGTTACCTGTAAATTGGAAATCCCCACTGCTGCGATAACTCCGAACATCACAAGGAACATGCCTCCAATCACAGGGGTGGGAATGCTGGCAAGCATTGCCCCGACTTTCCCGAAGACGCCACTCAGGAGCATGGCACAGGCACCAGCAATGATCACCATTCGACTCCCTACCTGGGGCAAGAGGAAGAGGAGGCAGTCACACACCAACCGGCAGAGAAAGGCGAGGGGTGGCAGGCTCCAGTGCCGACCTGCCAGGCAGGGCTTCCAGCTCTGGCCCTAGCACTCAATGGCATGTTCAGGAACAGGGCTGGATACAGCTGCTGGTGAGCTGGGATGCTGACACTGAATGGAAAGCATCAGTATTTGTACACTATAAATATTTATAATGAAAGGCACTCTGAGAGCACCACACTTACTTACTCAGTGTTATCCTCTCTTCTACTGGTGACAGGACCTCAAGAGTTTGCTATTAAACTGAAATTAAAAAGTTAAATTAAGAGCACAGTAATCCTCACTTGTTCTTGCTTGTTCTTGGTCTAGCCTAGAAATATCTTGGCATACATGCAAGCCTGGCACTGCAACCCCCCAGTCAATTCACTGGACAATCCTTCCACCAGGGTTTGGATTGCCAACTAAAAGTGGCTTTCAATGAGGTGTCCCACAATGATCCCTCCATTTTCTGGAGACCAAGACTTCAGAAACCAGAGCTGGCTGATTGCTCCATCCTGAGCTCTGGGAACTTGTATATCCTTTCTGTGGTCAAGAAATAAGAAATGAGGAAGTCTCTTGGTCTGTCCCTATCTCTCATCACCCATCTATCTCCAGTAAAACCATTTTTTTCTATTTTTTTCCCCTGGGAAGAGTCAGGGTGGCTGTTCCTTGGTTGAGCACTACAACAGAGATGGGACAAAGCACCAAGCCATGCTTTTCATTTGGATCTGTCAGAGTGTATGAATAGAAAAGAAAAAAGGTTGAAAGGGTTGCCAAACAAAGGGTTAAAAGAGACATTTACATTTACAAAGTGAAAAGAAAAGCAGCAATATTTGTTAAACTTCCAATTGAAGATATGCCTTGCCCATACCTAAAGAATCATGCTAAACTTACAACACTTGTGCCAGGGAAAATCTGTAATCCTCTACAAACAGTTTATAATTCAATTAAATATTTTAATCCCTCCCTTTAAATATCTGAAGAATCTAATTACAAGATAGGCTTTTTGTGAATGCTTTCAACAAAAACATTCTCAGTAACTAGTAGTGTCTCTTTTTAAGTATTTCTTAAACATGTCCCTTTAAAATATTTTAAGTCTTTCTTGATTGTGAAAGATAAATTAAAAATATTTGGTGTGAAGTTTCAAAATAAAATCATGCATTGCTTTAAGGTGGGATTTTTATATTCTTTGTCTTAAAACCTTGGGACACTATTACCATCTAAATGTTAATTAATAAAAACCAACTGATCTATTTCTTCCAGGATTAGAACAAAGATTCAGACTCCAAATTTGCTAAAATGTTGAATTACCATGTATATGGAGTTGGTTTTACAGGCAAAAGATCTAATCCAGTGATAGCACTGTGACCATATTCTGCTAAAGCCACTAGTTTAGAGTTTGTTTCAATTATGTCAGGAAAACAATAAAATCAATTCTCTTTCTTAAGGTTGAAGAAACTGTAGGGTTCCCCACAATATGTGGTGACTCTGAGGCCTTTATCTCTCTTTAAAATCCTCCTTTTCTTTGAAAGGAGTGCTCAGTACTGGCATATTGGGCCTGATCAAGCAGTTTAAGTATTGGTGCCTGGTGCCATGTAAGATGTTGCATCTTGGCAGCTTCTAGCAGCTTCTCTTTGCCTTATCTGTCAGCCCCTGTATGTATCTGAGATCTCCAAAGACTTCTCAGGTGGTGCTGGACATCTCTGTTTTAGTAGAGGAAGCAAGTCCCTTGTGTTTCCATTTTTTATGAAAAAATGTGTTTCCCATGTTAAAAAATAAATTAAATCTGCCTTGAGCTCTCAGCATCCCTGTCTGTCCCAAGCAGAGTGCTGACACTGATTTAAATTGACTGAGATGACGCTGCCTTTTCAGCTGTTTTAAGTGTGGACAGAGTGAGCAGAGGTGGGATCCAAGGGAAATACCTCTCCTGAATCAGCAAGGATGGCATGTCCCCCTGGAGGACTTAGCGTATGTTGTGAGAATACATGTCCTATAATCTGGTAGTTATGAGTCTGGGCAGCATCCCATACATACAATGCATGCAGCAAAATACAGGGAAGACTTGGCTCAGGTAGATGGTTAGTATGCACAGACCTCCTAGTGACAATGTACATGTGGTAACAGGCTAAACTGGACTCCATGCAGACATCCAGACAGCCCTTGGTGCTTGAGGCAGCCACCTCAAACACTAACACTTCAATCTGTGAAAAATGGTTATTGTGAGTGAGGTTTATAAAATCCAGTGAAATAAGCAATATTATAGAGTGGAAGCTGTAAGTTAAATTCTGCATTTATTTACTGACTCGCAGCTCTTCTAGCATGACATTGCTTATTTGGCAATGATTTGAAAATGTTGTTCAGTTAGCAGCTAGATGTCTGTCAGCTTATCCTCTGGCTGCAAAGCTTAGTGAAAATCTATGCTCTGATTGTCAATCTTACCTCTGGAAATTTCTTTCCCTGATAAGAGCAATTAATATACTCGAGGGATTCATAAAACTCTATAGTGTCATAGAAACAAAAACCTTTGCTATCACATTTTAAAAGCCCAAAGAAATAGTCTACCTTTCACATGATTGCCATCCTTGTGTTATAAACGTTGTGGAATTCGAAGCCCTATTAAATATTCTCCCTTTCCCTTTCTCTCCTCTCCTCCCTCTCCCTTCCTGTCCAGGTTAGCTCAGATATATCTTGCTCTCTTTAGCCCTACCTAGGCCATGTGCCACGGGTGTGTGAGTGCACTAATTCCCTATGCAGACCAGAAGCAGAGAAAGGGAAGCATTGCCGATCTCTGTGAAGTCATTTGTAGTGCTGCTGAGCTGGTCACCAATGTGCCAGGGCACAATTTTCCAGTGTGCCTTTTGGGAGGTGGGCTAAGATCACTCCCCGGGTCCAGCACACACCCTTGTGCACGACTCTTCTGTAGACACACACGCATACACCCAACAGGGGAACCCTCCGGGAGGCACCACAGCCGCCCCGCTGCAGTGAGGCTCACCTTGGTGATGCCCAAAGCCCCCACATTCTCGCTGTAGGATGTGGTGCCGCTGCCCGTGCCCCAGGCCCCAGCCAGGAGGCAGCCGATGCCCTCCATCCCGATCCCGCGGTTGATGGCGTGCTTCGGTGGCGGCGGGGCCCCGCACAGGCGGGCACAGGCGTAGTAATCTCCCACGGACTCCACCATGGAGGAAATCACCCCGGCCAGGATGCCAAAGATCCCAGCCAGGCTAACTGTTGGCGTTCCCCACTGGCCTGCAAGTAAATAGCACGGTTCAGATGGGTGGGGCACATCTACCCTGAAATCTGCCGCGGGGGAGGAAGAACAGCAGTAATGCCTGGGAGTGTTTGCCTGATTTTTGGCATTTCATTTCCCCCTGCTCATCCTAAGTGCGCGTCCAAACAGGAGCAGGCAGGATGGGGAAGGGGAGGCAGTGGTACCTGGGTAAGGCAGCCGAAACCAGGGAGCCTGTGACAGGACGTCCCCACGGGTGTCTGTCCGGGCCAGGTGCCCGTAGGCGGTGGGGGCCGCAGGGAGGACGCCGGTCACTGTCAGCACGTAGCACAGCAGCCAGCTCAGGGAGAGCCCCAGCAGCACCTGCCCATCACAAGCAGCAGTGGAGTCTGGTTAGGGTATGGCTGCGTTCTTCAGCACGGTTGGGGTGGACGAGGTGTCTCCCCACCCGACCTTTTTCCCTGCACACGGAATGGAGGCAAAGAGGCAGCAGAGGCTCCTGGTGGCCCTCATTTCTTCTCTCCCTCCCTCCCAATGATCAGGGCCATGGGGAGCTTTTTCCTCTCTGCCCCTTGCCACCCAGGCTCAGCTGGGAAGTGCTAACTCATCTGGACATAAGTGGAAAGAGCCCAGGCAGCCCGGCATGGGTGAGGCCAGTCCCTCTGACACAATCCCCCCATATCCAGGAAGCCGAACATACCGGGAAGATCTGGAAGAGGTAGATTGGAGAGAAGTGGCACTTCTTGCCTCTCTGGTAAGATGGCAGCGGCACAGCAACTCCTTTCAAGTACTGAGAGAACAGAACTATGAAAAAAATTGTCCTAGAAGGAGGGAAAATGAGACCATAACAAAGTGTGGGCCCAGCTGCCCACCTGTCCCCACATTAAGTGAAGACCTGCTACCCAAGAACTCAGGACTCCAAAGGACCCATAAAAACAGGCTCTCAGCAGCAGAGGGTGGCTCCCCACCCCGCCAAGCCAGAGGTGGAACAAGCTTTCCATCATACTCTACTGGTAGCTCCTGTATATTTGAAAATATCTCTTTTCTCCTTATTGTTTCAAGACTGACACCCCAGGTGAGTATTGTTGCAGAAAGGTTAAAAATTACACCTAAGTAAAAGGAAGACCTGAGAGATGTGTAAGGTTCAGGTCCTGCCTGTGTAGTTCAGATATACTAGAAATACAGGATTTATTGGTTTCCTGATTTCAGGTTTACCTATGCTGCTCTTGAAGGGGCAAAAAGCTCCTGTGACACAGAGTAAAAGAAGAGGATTTGGTTTGGCTGTGCAAATTCCTCTTTTGAAATAAAAAAAAAACATGGTGGGACTGTAGGGCTGCACATGGTGCCCACAGAGCCCTCCCAGCCAGCTGAGAAGGAGAGAGCACAGCCCTCTGTCTGCGAGAGCTGCACAATGGAGGGGCCCTCCAAGGCAGAAGTGCTCCTGTGTGCCCTCAGCAGCACCTGGGGCTCATGCTGGTGGAAGTAACCGGAGGTGCAGCTCCTCTCCCACCCCTTGTGTAGGATACATCTGTGAACAATAGCACATCTGGGTGCACTCAGCCTGCCCCCCATGTGTCTTTTCCCCCAAAAGGCCAACCAGATGAAGCTGGAGCCTACCACATGTGGAGAGAGGGCAGGTACTGGGCAACCCACTTCGATTGCTGAGCTGGTAAAAGACCATAACATAGGACATTTCCTGTGTTAGCCAGGCCTCTGAAGGGCTTTTCATTATTTTATAACAAGTTTAAATTTTATACATTGAGTGAATTAATCTGGATAGATTTGGTGAGAAATCAGTTGTATCAGCTGAAGCGCACTGATAGTGCATGGAAAACTGGTAGTTTTCCATGTGTGAAAAGGTGACGAACTGTAGGTGCAATATTCACAGAAAGGCAGAATTTCAACACAGCAAAGAAAATGCTATTCTCACTTCTCTGCGAAGACACTTCATGACATACAGCCAGAGGTTAGCTATCCATCACAATTCAAAGCACTGGATGACTGGAGGCAGAAAGTCTGAGGAGGAACTGGTTTCCATTTGTGGTTTCTCATGCTACAGAGCCCAGACAGACTGTGTGAGCATGCATTTTGTGCATTTGCATGAACAAAGGTGCTAAGCAGCCTTACAACTCACTGCAGAACCCTCGTCTGTCTTAGGGAGGTGTCACTGCTTATTATTCAGGTTGCCTGACAATTCTATTAACAAACTCTATTTTCAGTTACTTACAGTTCTACCTAACTTTACCAATTCAGGATGAAAACGTCTGCCTCAGGACAAATATTTTTGGAAAAATATATGTCAAACCTGTTTTAAAGAGTGATGTTCAGGAAATAGACATGGCATATAGCCTGCATTGAAAAGGCTGTTTTGCCTTGAGCAGTAACAAGATCTCCTTATGACCTGGAGCAGAAATTTGAGATTTAGTAGAACTTGTTCTTTGGAGCAAAGGATATTGCTGTTTCTCACAAAAATCTGCTCAGGTATGCTCAGTCTGCAGCAATGACTCCAGGTCCCAAGCAGTCAGCAGACACATCTCAGGCTTTCGCATTTGCAGACTGTAAAAATTCTGAGCCTTCTGACATGTCCAGGCCTTGCCCAGTGATGAACTCTATGTGCA
The DNA here is from genome assembly GCA_013400735.1 of Pomatostomus ruficeps. NCBI lineage: Eukaryota > Metazoa > Chordata > Aves > Passeriformes > Timaliidae > Pomatostomus > Pomatostomus ruficeps. The sequence goes on along the minus strand of VYZT01032542.1, from coordinate 40,865 downwards.
CCATCACCAGGGAGTAAGTCACCACACAGTTAAGAAGTTTCTTGAGGCAACAGTGGGAATCTTCCACCATGAGAGCTCTGGGATGTGGTGGGGATGAACAGCAGGCCTAAGACCACATGTCTCATGTCTTCCTCTTTCTCCATCCCTGCTCTCCCTCTTTCCCTAATGACACCCATGGAATATGGAGAAGGCTGCAACAGAGGACATCTGGGATGGCTCAGAGCACAATGATCAGGCTGTGGCTAAGGTGTCTGAGTCAGGAAAGAAAAGATTGGGATTATCAGGGCTAGAAGATGGGATAGAAATGAACAGGACAGAAAGGGTGACTTGGGCGGAGAGCAGGGACCTAGGCTGAAGGACTGGGACCCCATTAATGGAGCAGCACAGTTGGGCAAAGAGTCAAGCGTGAGTCTGAGGTTAGGAGCCAGTGGCTGGAGAAAAGCAGCAGAGAAAGGAGATAGTCCAGGCAAGGACATACAGTTTGAAGAGGAAAATTCATATTGACTAAGCAAAAGGGTTAGGACAAATCACCAGAGCTGGAGAAGAGGACAACAAGCCAGGGATATGATGTGAGATACAATGGTGAAAAGATAGCTGGGTTTTAAGCAGGGTTTGGAATCATATGGGGTGCTGGTGGAAGAGACCAGCAAGGTGAGGAACTGGGGGTGGAGAAGAGAGGCAGCTTTTGGGGTCTGGGAGGGCAGATGCAGGGAGGAGAAGAGACCAAGAGAGAAGTGTACTGGAGCATGTCCCCACAACAACGTGCCGTCTTCCAAGGGCTACAGTCAAGCCTGTGTCCCAAGTCTCCAAAATCAACTCTGAAAGCACCAGCAAACAATGGGAGCCCATGAAGAGGTTAAAAACCTACTCCTGTTGCACGCTATCCCATGCTGAAGTCTACACTAAGGAGCTGAAGGGGCCAAGTCTGCAAGGCAACCATGCAGTGGCATTTCTCTTTTTTTAAATCCATTTCTGAAATACTAAGGAAATTCTGCCACGGTCTGCCCTCATGCACAAGGACAGGCACACAAATATCCCTGAAAGAACACTGACTGCTGCAAAGCTGCTGTGCAAACAGGCCTTTCCAGAGCTCCCCAGGCCCTCTCTGAAGAGAACAATTCCTCCTACTTGTGTGAAGACAATACATAAAGCATCAGCTATTTCAACATAGAACACCTAATTCTGAGTGCTCAACTTTGTCACTTCAGGAATGTCTTTTCAACTTAAATAATGGGTGTGGTAAGACATTGTGTGTAGACAACTGTGACAGAGACTGCATACACATTGGGAAGGCTTGTATCTCTACCCTATGAACTTTGGATTTTCACAAGAAATCAGGTTTTTTTAAACTCATTTTTTGGTTTTGCTTTGTTGCTGAGGGCTTTAGCCTCCTGGGGGTTGGAGGAGAATGACTATGTCACGTGGCTGCCTTGCACAAGCCTGTCACATGTCGGTGCTCAACAAATAAACTTTGAACCCAGGGGAACTCTGCTACAGATTGTGACACTTGGTTTCATATTAGAGGCAGGTGATTAGTGTACTCTCAGCTTTCCCACAAAGAAGTGAGACTTACATGAATGCCATGCCCCAGTGCTTCCCAGCCGAATCCCCAGCTGACTCAAACAGAGGTAGTGCAACCAAGGTGATGGTGGGGGCAATTGTCAGGGGGCCGATGAACCTCATCAGAAATCCAATCAGGCCAGAAAATCCAACGAAGATTTGAAAGCAAGAAGCTACAATGATAGTTCCTTGCACCTGGAAAAATGGAGGATGAAAACAGAGGTTGGAAGGAGCTCCAGCTGCTGAGCCTTTTCTTTATGTCAGTGCAAATCCAGCATGCGAGCCAGTCTCAGTCTCCAGAGACAGACTGGCATAGAGGCCTCCTGCTGACAACAGTAAAACCTGACTGAGAATTATTCGTGTGAAGGACCACCAAAGCAGCAGCACAGCAACTCCCCCCTTGGCTGATGGATTTAGTCCTCACCAGGGTTGATTTTGTTCCACAGATCACCTCCTCCCTGTCCTCTTGGGTCACCCAAGCGTGCATCACCTGCCCTGTACTCTCCTGCCTGCTCCTCCAAGGCAGGGGAAGAGCTCTTGCCCCGAAAACAGGAGCGGGGCCATGGTCTCTACTGATTGCCCTTTTGGGAAAGGCTTGGGTCTCTTCAGCACATTGGTGGGGCAAGTGACTCATAACAGCCTCTTTTTTCCCCCAGCTCAGGGAACACATTTATTACCCTGAATTTCCCTTTGTTTGAGAATCACTGCGAAGGAAAGATCGGGCAATTACATTCTGCAATGCTGTGTCAGCTTCAGGCAGGGGTGAGGCTGCTCTCTGCCTTAGATTTGGTGATAAGCCCAGGCTGGGACCTCTGTGGTGCTGAGCACCTTTCTTCCCCCAGCTCCAAAGGGAAGAGAAATCACGAGCTGCGTGAATGACCCAGGCTGAAAGGAGATGTCAGCAGTGCCCTTGTGATAAGATTTATGTGTATCAGCAGAGAGCAGCCCGTGCTGCACAGCAAATCCTTGGTGAGCTTTCAACACTTCCTAAGTGGTTTGGAAAGCGCACCAACAAATGGATCAACAGAGGCAAATTTCTTCTCTTGCTCTGACAAAGGCAATCAATGTAGAATAAGGCAGTGAGACCCCTGACCTTTCCTCCTCACTTCTGATTACCTAAGAATGCCCTTTTTCTTAATATTTACAGTAGGTTTTGCCTTGCATTTTTTTTACTAGGTTTCCTGTGCTTAGACAGGGTCCTCTCCTTGAGAATAATTTCCCTCCCTTGCTTCTTCAAGACTAACCATGCTTTAAGGACAAGGGATCTGGCTGGACCAGTGGAGACTTTGCAGGGACCATAAATCACACAAGGAGGTCTGCATGTCCCCTGTTCAGCAGCAGTAAAGCTCCTGCTTTTTTGATAGGGGATGGATGCTTAAGAAGCTGCAACAGCATGAGGGCTAAGGTCCATTGGGAATAGAAGTTTCTCCAGCTGTGATGGCCATGACATGGTTAGACACTTTACTGAAAGCAAACAGCCCTGACAGAGAGCAGGTGCCACTGAAAATGTAATATACCTCTCGCATCCGTGTCTGCCAGACTTCGATGAATTCTGGTGAGGAGGCATTCACCAGGGTGGCATTCTGTGTCCAGGCAGGGCACTTCCAAGCAGGGAGAGACAGCATTGCCAAGGTGGGGGTCAGGAATGTTATAGTCCCTCCTTGAATAATAGGCAGCCTGGAAGGAGAGCAGAGGGAAAAACATTACAAGTGAGAATGCTAGAAACTCAGCTCCATAAGGGTGAGAGAAAGGAAAGCGAAATAAATTTAAAAATCAGTCTGCCCATGGCCTCTGACAGGATCTTTTGAAATGTCGTGGCACGTCACCATGACTGACTATGGGTAGAAATTCCTGCCCATTGCGTGCAAGAGCAATGACATGGGGTAAGAGTTGAGGTTCAAATACCAGGACGTGGAGGGGCACATTGGTGCTACAGTCCAACCCTGCTACCCTGTGTAAGGGAAAAAGTAGTCTCCTAATGGCTGATGAGACCACAGACCTCCACAGAGTAGAACAACCAAAGGAAAAATGTGGAGGAGGAAGACCCAGGAAGAAAGATGGTGAGACACTGAAGAAAAGCTCAGCGTCAATCTTGCCAATAGCCAGTTGCTTCCTCTGTGCCCTTTGGCTGCTCTGGTTTTCTTCACAACCTGCTCATGAACACAAGGATATGCACTAACTACTTTCCATATCACAATGATCCTCAGTCTGAGGGCAATAGAAAATGTGACTTGGCTTTTAGTACACCAGGTTTTAACTCTTCTGCATTTCCACTGAAACTAGAAAGGAAACCTGCATGGAGGGGTCTACAGACACTGATTGGGTGAGACCATGGCTCTCCCCCCACACCACATGTCTCCTGGCTTAGAGTATCTCTTCCTCTGGGAATCCCTCAGGCTAGCAAGGAGCTTGCACCTTCAGAGGAGCTCAGCACCGGCTTCATGCAGAGATTTATAGAGCAGAGCAATGCTCCTTTGAGCTACACCAGCCTCTTTTCTTTCCATGCATGAAAAAATGACGACAGAGACCTGAAAGGCCTGACTGGCTCCTCAAAGCCCCGCACAATTAAGCCCCCATTGTAGTGCAAGTTGTTTTAACCATTCATCTAGTATGCATGAAAAATCCTAAGCTGCCTGAGGGCTGGCACAGCAGCGCTGAAACAGCCAATGGAAACCTCCAAGGTGCCTCTGTTTTCTCCCTTTAGGAAGCATACTTAGGAGGAACCCTCAGAGCAACCTCTCCTTGTGCCAGGAGCTCTCATGGCACCTGCTCAGAAAAGCAGTGGGACAGCAATTCAGGTGAGTGCTTTTGCAGGGCACAGCTTTCCCTGAAACAGAGGCATTCCTACCATTCTTGAAAATAAGAGATGGCATAGCTGTAATAGCACCATGTCTCTGTCACCTAAAACAAATAATTACAACCAGTCATGCACAACTGAAGCACTGTCAAAGCTTTGAAACAATTTTGCTGGGCAACGCACAATAAACAAAGAAAGAGAAACAGAGAAGGCCCAGGGCCATGACTTAGAATCTAACAATAGATTTATAGTTCCTGCTGTGTTGGTCCTCAAGCTATTTCACAGCCAGTGCTGGCATGGGTGGGCTCAGTGTTGACATGGGTGGGCTCAGAGCAAAATGGGGTGCCAAGGTGATGCTTATGGGGCACACTGAACTCTTTCCTATGGGGTTTACAAGAGGGAAAGCTGCAGAATTAGGGAAGGCAATATTATGCTTTGATAATCAGCACATGATGTCCAAGCATTTACTAAGCAGGGCTCACCATAATGGCAAGTGACCTGTGTGTCCCCTCAGGAGCCTCTGATATTGTCTCCAGTGACTGTCTGGGACCCATTGCTGCTTTTTCATGCTGTGTAACACGACTGAGCTGCAGGTTGCAGTGGGGCAGCTTTTCCCTTGGCTATTGCTCCATGAATGTCCTCATGGTTTGTATTTGGGGTCAGCAACAAGGCAATTGCACCCTCAGCACAGTAATTGCTGAGGGCGCAAATCCAAGTTTATCCCATGGGAACAGCTCCTTACCACTTAATTTGATCTGTTGTACCTCAGTTAGCTATTCAGCCATGGGAGAGAGAGGCTCCCTGCTACTCTTTCATTCTCAGCTAACAGACAGCAGGGGACATCACAGCTCTCAGGAATTCACTGAGGTGAAGTGTTTGGAGGGTGCCTGGGAAAACTCAGAATTCCTGAATTGCACCAGCAAGCAATGGTCATGCACTCCAGCCTGAATGTAGCTGAAGAACCAGTTTCTCTGTTTTTTGTGGTCAGGGTGCCTCTCCTTCCTCCACTAATCCTGTAACAACATAGGAGAAGGGGAGCACCCTCCAGGAAGTTTGTCTACAGACACTTCTTAAGACAAAGAGAGATAGAAAAGTTTCAGTGGTGAATGAAGCATGAGGAGAAAAACATTTTGTGGAGCTGGCAGTTGACCAGTGATTGATGACAGAAGTTTTAACCAGAGTCCCCTAGATTCAGAAGCCAAAGAATGTGTCATTTTTCTCTTTGAAGTAAGAAACACGGGTTCCCACCATACTGGAGTTAAAAACAGCCCGTGGAAAGAGAAAGGCAGCCCAGAGGTATGACAAGGAGGATAGAAGAAATTTTTCAAGGTCAGCAAAGATACAGGGTCTTTGTGGAAAGGGGGAGTACTTGCAGTCATCTCTCTCATTAAAAGCTTCATTTTCTAGGTACTGAATGACAAATGCTCATCTCACTGCTGGCTCTTAAACACCTCATCAGCAAAGGATTTACCTTCAGTGCCACAAATCCTTGAGTATGGAAAGTGGCACCACATAACAGGACATGCTACTGAGCTCCTCCCTGAGTCCGTAAGTGGTGGCAGATGGACTTCAATTTCTCCTAATTATTCCCTTCCCCAGAGTTTCCTGTGGAATCTCTGCTCTCTTGACCCTGGGTCCAAATCAGAAGGCTCCTGCCTCAGCTGGAGGATCCCTGGAATAAGGAGCAAGCAGATACTTTTTAATGCATGTTGCAATGCTCTGTTATTTTGAGGACAGATTCCTTCTAAGCCCAACAAAAGGTATATGAAGTATCAGGAGATGCAGAAGTCAGAACAGCAAGGTAGCCCTGCAAAGCTCTCATGTACAGCAGTTTCAGGGTGCTTTGGCATGGGCCCCGATTGCCCAAGGGTAACAAATGATTCTCATTGATAAACTCTACAATAGGGTGGTGCCTGAGCATACAGTAATTGCTCACATATCCCAGTTCTTGCATTTGGCCTACCTGACTCCAAAGAGAACTTGCAGCAGGGTGCAAATTCCTGAGACAAAGAAGATGGTGCTGATCAGGTGGCTCTGGGTCAGTAGGTCATGCTGTAGGCAAAGCCCTTCGGACAGGATCAGCGGGATGACTACAAGACCTCCCATGGCCGTCAAGAAGTGCTAGGAGCCACAGAGAAAGAGTGGGTGAAGGACACAGATCTGGCTGTATATTACTACCACATTGTTGAGAAAACTCACAGATTTGTGCTTAGGCGATACTGGTATTACCCTTTCTCTCTCTCTCTCTTTTTTTTTTTTTTTTTTTGGCAGCTATAATGCCCGGTTAGGGGCTGTTCCAAAGCACCTACAAGAATTGCAATGCACCCACTGAAATGTCTCCTCCTTTACATGTCCAAAGACCTTTTGTAGTGCTTTGAACTTTCCAGGCCACTGTCAGGCACAACCAGTTTATCCCCAGCACCTACAGACAAAGCTGTTGGACATACTTTTTCAGGAAGCTGGGGACATCCCAAGGTACAGGGAAAGAGCAATCAGGCAAAATGAATGCAAGTATTTCAGTCCATCTTATTTGCACCACAAAGGATGACATAAAAAGTTAGCAAATTGGAGCTACACTTCTTTGCATCAGTAGCTTTTCTCACATGGAAAAATTATAAATAACTATAAAAAGTGAGTGTCAAAGAATGGAAGAATTGAGCATTGTATTTGTCAGAAGAGTCACAGATATATTTCTACAATGACCTGTAGTTAATGACTAAATCTTAAAATAATTTTTCAAACTGCTTTTTGTTTTAATTATTAACCTTTGTTGTTCACTCTCACTTTGGAGTACAGGACTGCAGTGGTAGACCTGGTGGCACTTAGAAACTCACTGTATTCATTAGAGGCATGTTTTATTAAAATTATGATGCAGATGTGTTAAGAAACCTTGGGATGATACACTCGAAATTGCCATTTAAGGAAACAAAGTACAAAATTCCACCAACCTCCAAGTTCAGTCCATCATTACCTTAATGACTCTGAGGTCTCTTTTCCCCCAGGCTCCCTACCCAGCATGGCATTGGTGGCACTGGGTCATTTGACATGCCTGGGCACAGACACCAGCCAAAACAGTGTGTGCCCTTCTGCTGAGTTTTTGTTGCCATGAAGCCCTTACACAATTGGCTACCTTCAGCCAAGGTACCCAACATGTTCTTACTAACTATTTGACCCCAGCCCCGGGACTGTACCTGACCACTTGCACTTCAAAGGGTGCAGTGTAGCTGTGGGCACAATGATAACAGTCAGTGCTCAGGACGTGACCAAAGGGCTTGAGTTTACTGAGATCCAGCCTCACAGTTCCAGTCAAGCCCAGTGAAGGTAAAGCACTTGCAAATTCAGGTTCTACCCCAATTAACCAGCTGAACAGCCATGTAACTTTTTCCTACTCCCAGCCTCCACCTGCTTCCCTGTCTCACCTGAATGCCCAGCAGGATGCACAGATACCAGGGAGGCACATCTGTGACAGTGTAGCCAAGCTTGATCCCACTGTGGCCAGTGCTCCCATCTTCCTCTGGGCCCCAGGCAGCACAAGCTATTGAGGAATGGCTCCCATCTTCACCCTGGACAACAGGAGAGACACTTTGTTAGCCACAGCCTGGCCCTGCAGACACTCAGAAGCTGCCTCTCTTGCACCCACGCTCCACATCCGGCAGAACACCTCCTGTGTAGCTTTTAACAATGCTATGATATATTTAAAAAAAAAAAAAAAAANNNAAAAAAAAAAAAAAAGACCAGGGAGGGGAAGTTAAAACAGAGGCACAAAACACATATGGAAAAGTTTTGTATGCACTAGTGTGTCTAGGCCTAAAGAAACATTAGAAGATTCTCCGTCTCAAAGGGATATACAGACAAAGTGTGCTAATATAATTAAAATCTAGCTAAGGATGAAGAAACTACAACCAAAAGCAAGCAAGAGTGTGCAGTGGGTTCATCAGTGAAAGCTGCACTGTCCTCTGGTCTCTGTCCCTCCTGGCAATTCCACCCAAACAGTACTTTTGATAAAATATACTAAAACACCTGGATGCCACTAATTACTGAGTAGAAACACATTTTATATTTCATTTTCTTGGTCTTCTCTTTCCAGTCTCCTTATGCTTACCCTTACCAGTGTTCCACGTTGATAAAGACACCTGCATTTTATCTTACTAGAACACCACGCTCCTACAGAGGAACTGGTTGAAACACAGGGACACCAGTAGGTGGGAAATCCCAGCATCCATGCCAAAGGAGCTGACTGAAATTGCTACCCAGGAAGGCTCAGATCTTCTCCCAGGCAGCCAGAAGCCCTAGGGCTTCCAAGGAAACTGTATGCCTTGCAGAGTTTATTTATATAAAGATGCATTTTGCCAAGGAAAGCAAAGTAGTGCTTTCCTTCATTTGCCTCAGCTTTTAAGTTAAGTAAATGCTCCTGGTTGTCTATTCTTCTTTCCAGACCACTGTGACCCCTGCACACACACACACACGGGGTGGAGGGAGGCTGTCTGTGAAACCACAACACTTAGAGCCAGATGCAAAAGCTAATTAAAATCCCAAAGCATTTGTTTCATCAACCCATCTCCTCAGCATGCTGGCAGCAGAGGGCTTTTCTGGGCTGAGATGCCCTGCTCTGTCAGGCAGGGACAGAAACTTGCTGTTTGAGAAAGCTTAATCTGCACTGAACTTATTTTTTTTTATCCTCAAAGTCCTGCAGGAACCTGACGATACCAAAACACCCAACACAACAAAGTGTCTGCGGTAACACTCCTGGCCTACCTACTGATGGAGGCAAACAGATAGTGCTGTGGTCAGGGAACAAGGATATAAAATTAATGTTACATTCTGTTGTAAATTTTGCAGGTGTGGCAGATTAATACCAAATTCATTTGCCTGAAACCTCCAGGTTTCCATTCTCTTGGCTGAGCCTCCAGAGTTTCATCTTAGATCATGCTGTTGAAAACAGGCCATAAAATCCCCAAGACCCCAGACCCTAATATTCTTATTGATCTGAACTGTGGTGTGAGGGGTGGGGAACTCAGGTTGTAAGGGTATAATTGCTCATGAATTTCTTTGTTCAAGGTCCCTGCCCAGAGGCACCCAGCTCCAGCTGTTTCTACTGCAATACCGTTCAAATAAACTACTTTAATCAGCTTAAAGCCTGAGATTCTGCTACAGGATACCTAGGGTGGAGAAGCCTCTCTAACAAACGCAGGGTATTTATGCAACCTAGGCAAACCAGGAGCATTACAGATACTTCAAGACAGATAGGTGAAGGCAGGGTTAATTCAAACTGGACTTGGGCATGAACTTCAAGAGCAAAAGGTGTTCCTTAGTAACTCCGTGGGCAGACATTTTCATTTCAGAACAAGAAAGCCTGAGCCATGGTTTAACAAATGTACAACAATGTACTTAAGATTTTGCCCATGCATGGAGTTATTTGGGGACAACTACTCCTGAATAACACCACGAGCAGACAAATGCTAAGCTAGGCAGACAGCAGTAAGCTCCTTTCTTTTCATTGCAATTTTCCCCGTATTAACCAGGAGGCATATTCCAGCCAGGCAGAGCCTGTGCCAGTAACAGCCCCGCATGATCATCACATGAGCGCCTGACCCTCCCCGTGAGCTGGAGGGGGACAAGCAGGGCTCATCAGGAAAAGGATGGAGTGGAGATAACAGGATGAGACAGCAGCAGAGGCACTGGACTCAAACTGAAGTGCAGGAGGTACCATCTTAACAGATGCAGTTCAGATGTTAATCAGAAAACATTTTTTTGCTGTGAGAGTGACCAAGCATTATACAGGTTGCCTAGAGATGATTGTGGATTCTCCATCCTTAGAGATATTAAAAAACTGCCTAGACACAGTCCTAGGCAGCTGCCTCTGGGCGACCCTGCTTGAGCAGGGGTTTTGGAGAAGGTGATCTCCAGAGTTGCATTCCAACCTCTGCCAGCCTGTGCTGCTGAGATGCTGGCAGGAGGACAAGGCAGGAGCAGTCTGGAGCAGGGAAGGGAAACCACTGTTGGGAATTTTCAGCCCAGCTGCTCCCATGAATCCAGGGGACCAGTACACCTCAGGGTCCAGACACAGCATGGGGGCCCTCAATCACATCTTAAATAAGTGCATCGGGAAGGCAATCAGGAACTGAACTGCTTGAACCACAGGTAAAAGATCTTTGTCTTCTACCTTCTTAAAGGTGATTCAAACCATAAGAATTCACAAGTCTGATATGTGTTATGGCAGAAAAACTTAAAATGGAGAGCCCGTTAAAAACAATGAAAGAAAACTGACTCTGACCACTTCCCTGAGGCTCTGCCCACAGCTGGCACAGCATCTCCACTGCACATAGCAAGCTCACACAGAGCTACCCAAGAAATGTGGGACTTGTACGCTAGGAGGTTAAATAGGTTAAATAGGTTAAATGCTAATTCCAGGGTAGCACAGACAGGTGGTCTGTACCAAGGTACCAAGATGGTTGCAGGACCCCACTCCTTCACACCTGCTGGCAGAAAATAAGCAAAGTTTTTAGTTTCTAATGGAGGTGACCCCTCCCCATGCTGTGGGAGAGGAAGGGGGCTGCCATGTCCCAGGACCTTGCCCCATGGCTGTTACAGCTAGCAGCATTCTCAGTGCACTGCACACCCCTGGACTGGCACATCATTTGCAGCTTTTACTACACTGCTATAATTCTACAGGGTGCCCTCCTCAGCTGACACACAAATCACTTTTCACCCACCTTTCTGACAATTCACCTCACTAGAAATAGGTCCAGAAGACAAAGAAACACAATCTTTACTAGGCTAAATTTCAAATGTAATTTTTCTAATTAATACATAATATGCTTTACCCAGGAACACAGTCACAAGCTCACTTACTTTTCAGTACAGATACACTTGCACTGCCATTTGTTTACATTATCATTTTAGAAATAAGGGAGAGAAAAAAAGTTAAGAGGGTGCCAGAGAGTAGAAAGTATGCTGAATCTGCAGCAGCAGCAGCAGGGGCTGTAGTGAGGAAATCATTCCTTGGATTCTTGTTGATAAGAGACAGAAGTTTTACCACACACCAGAATCATTGCAGCAGCCCGAGCCCCCAGCTTTCCCTTTCTCCTCCTTTCACAGGACTCACACCTGTTTATGCAAGAATTACCCTTCAGAGAACAGACTCACCACAAAGCTGGGCTTATCTAGCCCATTGGGTTCTTTGTCTGAGGAGGGGGTCATGCCTTCCACTTGCCTTCACTGACTGCCTTGAAAAAGAACCAGTCAGAAGAGGAGAGGTTCCCAAATCCCCACTCCTTCCAGTCTAAACAGCCCTAAAGAAACGGAGCGAGAAGATGCAGAAGCTGGATTTCAGAGCCGAACAGCGCTCAGTCCTAGCTATTCATGTGAGCTGTATTGCAGAAGCATTTCCTTTTCTTTGGCTTATATAAGTGACTCCTTTTCCCCAGCTGATTAGAGGACCGGAATTTGAACCAAACTGGAAAGCAGCCTTTCCCTGAAATGAGTGAATCACTAACTGATGACAGAAAATACTTCATTCATAGGTTAAGATGCTCAAGGATGTCAGAGACGCATCCCATGCAGCCTTGGAACTTGTTGCTTCATTACTGTTTAAACAGCAACTTGCATTTTTTGTGTGGGTTGGGCCTGTTTGAAAATCTTTGTCATCATCTTAGGGAAATTCACTTACTAGATAGTTTCACTTACGTAAACTATTGTGTATTTTGGCTTAGATACAAACATTATCATCTTGTAGGATACTTTTATTACAGCCTGAAAAGAATGAAGCTTTTACTGTGAATTTATTTATAGCAGCAACCAATGATCAAGCATTGAGATTTATTAGTTTTTTAGCTTAAGTAAGTTTTAAATAGAACAAGTCATACTTGTAATATTGTGTGACTTAGAATGCTGTTTGCTTAGCTTTACTTGCTTAGCATGAGTAGCTAGATTTACTGAAGCCTTGCACCACAAGCTGTGGACTTTCACTGAGATATGCTTTTGCCTGAAATGCGGTTAATTTTCCTAGTAACTGGTACAGTGCTGTGTTTTGTCTTTAGTATGAGAAGAGTATCGATAATACACTGATGCTTTAGCTGTAATATTTATCCCAAGTCTAACACTTTTTTTACTTCCCCGTGTTCTGCCAGTGAACAGGTGCACAAGAAGTGCAAAATAGAAGATAAGGATGCCACATCCATCAACTCAATAAAATAAGGCGATGGCCTGCCTGCATGGAGACAGAGAAAGAATCCATTAAAATATTAGAAGACCCAGACCGAAAATCACCATTGGACTATAAAAGTGCATTAAGAGCACATGAAGGGCAGGTGTGTAATCTTAAGCATATAATCTTAAGCATGTAATCTTAAGGATATAATTGCCTGGGGATATCTTTGTTCATGGTCCTTCTCTGAAGACATTCAGCTCAAGCTGACCTACTGCTGTACTGTTCTATTAAATTATTTCTTTTTATAAAGTCTGATGCCTGAGACTCTGTTGTAGGAAACCTTTGACTGAGCCCAAATGAGGAGGAAGTGCATCTGAGAGTGTGTGTGTGTGTATGGAAAGGGACACCCATTGGCTCATGGAGCTGCTCACTGCAAAGGGACTTTAGTCTCAGCTGTTACAGTCTTGGGTGGGGCGTGTGGGGGGGTGTGGGTGTGTGTGGGTAAGACTCCCGGAATACTCAGGCAGCAGCTTCTCCTTTCACACAAGTCATCAGAACATGACACCACAGAAGTATAGAAAACATAAGACTGAAAAAAGATGACTTCAGGTCATCTGATTATCCCCATTGCAGCGAAGGATCCTAGCTCATCAGACAGCCCAAAGCACAGTGACCCTTTTCTTAACAAGTAGCAGATGGTGTTAATGCTTTATCAAATCATTTCAGCCACCCCTACTTAGATTAAATTCTATTTCATTTAATGGCTTCCTAAGACAGTGAACTTCCCACACCAGTTGCAAAGAACTCCTTCGGAGACGGGCATGTTTTCACCTACACTTAGTGACCAGCCATTGGCAACATCTCCTGGTTTCCACGAAGGATGCAGTGGAACTGAAATAAACCCCAGTCCCTATTCCTTCTGTAGAGCTTTGGTACTCTCAGATTTTCTCTTGAGACCAGGACTGCATTACAGGATAGGACAACATCATCCTAAACACTAATAGTGAAGTTACAACCTGTTGGACAGATAAATTCTAAGGCATCAGAATCATTGAATCATAGGATGCTTTGTGTTAGAAGAGACCTGGAAGATCATAGAATCATGGACCCATAGAACGGTTTGGGTTGGAAGGGACTCTCAAGATCATCTAGTTCTAACTTCCCTGCCATGGGCTGGAATACCTTCCACTAGAGACCAGGTTGCTCAAAGTCCCATCCAGCCTGGCCTTGAACACAGTGATCAGATACACAGTTTTGCCAGATTTCTTATCTGAAGTCCCATTATATAGGAATGTCCCTATATTTTTAACTGCAAGGGGTGCATTTCTAAGCCTCTCTGATCTTGGCTCAAGGCCATTTTCCTTCTGCAAACTCTAAACAAGTCTTTTCTTGGCCAAACTACCCTGGATGCTTTCACCCTCAACTCCACCAATTCCTAGCACAGAAGGAGCAGCCTGCCAATTGTATAGACTTACTCATCTCCTGTTATCCAGTGCACTGTGGTTGCAATTCATTGCATGTTTACTATTTCTTTGTAGATATCCCCAGTGTCCATTAAGCAATATCAGTGAGTATGACATACCCGTGAGTATTCCCCATTTTATCTTCTAAGAAAGAAGCATCGGATTTCCTATTGCTTTTTTTAAAGGTACTTTCCTGCTTGCATTCCTAGATGGATACAGTGCAGTTCTCCAAGTAGCCATCTACATCTGTCTTTTTTAATATCCTCCATTTACCATACCCTGTGAATGCATAAATCAGTCACTCTCTGTGCCTCAGAGTTTCTCTCATTGTGAATTTCCTTGTCAAGACATGACACAATATTGCTCCAGGGCTAGTCTGTCTTCCCAGTAAATTTTTATGTGATGTCCCATTAAAAAAGTCTCCTACCCTCTCATTTCAGCCCAGCATCTGTTCGATGACTCCTCAGTCCTGCCATAACCTTGTTTTCAGATAAGACGCAGGCATTCAGTAACCAGGGCTTCTTAAACAAGTTGTATAAACTTGTGTAACATCCAAAGGCATGTTACACAAGTTTATAAATAAAAACATCTGTGTCATCTAGACTAGCAGGTGAAACTGCCCACACAAATAGTGTTAATTGAACAGGATAAGAAGAACAAAATAATAATACCAACAACAATCCTTTTTCTCAAAAAAGCTGGGCAGAAAACCAGTTTGCCCTTCTGGGAAATCCTACAGTGCAAAAAATGCACTTTTTAGAGTACCAAGAGATTGTGGATTTTCATGAAAAACACAAGAAGTAAGTCCTACATAGCCAAAAGCCTGAACATTAGAGTAGGCCTGTTAGGAACCAAGAGTTTAACAATACCAGTCTCTGGCCAACAGAAGGTCAACAATCTGGAATCTAGATGAAGGTTATGAAATAGCACAATGTTCATGTCAAAGTAGAAATTTATGGGGTCCTTTTGAAATACCCCAGCCTGGAATACCCTGCTTTTGGGAAAAAAGCAAGAAAAGTAGGAAGTCTCTGTGTACATGCAAATATTTGTATACATAATATTTACATGCACATTTATGTGCATACTTAAGTATATATAACAGGATTAGCAATAAATTACTAAATTGTGAGGTTTTCAGAACAAGGAGATATTCAATTAGCAAAAATGCATGTTTGAACAGCAATGTTGAGAACTACTGAGTATTGATGACAGTCTACTCATGATATAAATGACTTTTAAGTACAAGTATAAAGGTGGGTATACACCTTTTCAAGTTATTCATAATGTTTCAGGAAAGAAAACAAAAAAAAATATAATACAGATTGCCTTTAGACTTGTGTGTCTGGCATATCTCTTGCTGTTAGTCAAGTGACCTGGCCAGCTGCTCATGACAGTAAAGGCTGACTCAATTTATGCCCTAAAGGGCATAAACATGTGGAGAGTATCAGTTAAAAGCAACTAATCAAGGAACATGGGAGACCAAGTGCAATTGCTCAGGCTTGATCCCAAGTCTCCTGTCTCCACAAGGAATGCCTCGACCATCTGTATCCTGACTCCCCTGACACAGCCATTTTTCTCTTATGCTACATTCCTTCCTTCAAGTCTTTCCCAGGGCATGTTTCATAATGAATCAACCAGTAATGTCACCCTGAGATGCAAACCTAAACTGTCCCTGATTATGCCTCCTCAGTCAAGGAGCTTCCCTCACTCCTTAGACTGCCTAACTGCAGTTGGGGTGACACCATCGTGGCAACTTCCAAGGCCCTACTGGTTGATATAGATGTGGCAAGTGCCTGCCTCATACCATCCTTAAAAGATCTGTGTAGTTATAAATCTGAACATGCTGGCAGATTTATCCACTACCACTGGCTACAGTCAGGTTTGGTGCCTGAGAGTCCTCCCTCCAATTTTAAACATCTGCAATGAAGGCACTGATGCAGGAGCTCCCTTTGCCTTCAGTGGGTCCCTCTAAAACTTCCAGTGCACCTTAAAATTGGAGTCCCACGTGGGACAGATTCAGATTCACAAAATATTCTGAATTAAAAGGGACCCACAAGCTTCATCAAGTCCAACTCTTAAGTAAATGGCCCATGCAGGGACTGAACCCACAGCCTTGGTGTTATTAGCACTATATTCTTTCCCAAACTATGAACCAACCAAGAGTGAGTGGCACAGATGAAGATATCTAAAGCTGAATGAGAGGCATCCCTCCATGTGGGGCTGTGCACATGTAATCCGGGGAGGTGCAGATTTCCTGAGTTGTGCCAAGCCCCTTGCTGAGAGGGCAGGTTCGTCCACAGTGCTCTCACAAACCTGTGTGGCACTGAATCCCAGCTACTGGAGTTGAATACAGGTGCATTTAAAGGGAACTCAGGGCTATGAAATAAAAGCAGTGCAGTATAGAAGAGACATGTCATGGAGACTTTGTGCAAAAAACCACAATAAAACACCAAATACTGCAATCATCTTTCTGAAGAACAGTTTGTCCTCCCACAGCTCTAACCCTTGTTGGTTTGCATGAAGGATGGACTAGCAAGATAGCTAAGCAAGTGACTTGCAATTACTAATTTAGTTACAAAACACCTTTAATGTCCTTCTGTCTGCAAAACCTTCTGCAAGCAAAGAGGATCACCCATGGTCACTGACTTGAAATCAGTACCTGTGTATTCATTGACTCATAGAGTAGTTTGAGTAGGAAGGGACCTTAAGGGTCACCGAGTCCCAAGCCCCCTGCCATGGACAGGAACACCTTTCACTAGACCAGGCTGCTTCAAACCCCATGCAACCTGGCCTTGAACACTTCCAGGGATGGAGCATTCACAGTTTCTCTGTAGTTCAGAGTTCAGTAGGGGGAGTGTGTGAGACGGGCACTTTTGCAGAGGGGAGATTTAAAAGGCACAAAGGGGCACAAGAGAAGGTAGGGGGAAATGCCACTGTGGCTCAGGAAAGCTTTACCCCTCAGTGCATACCCATCAGCCAACAAGGAAATCTGAGTGCAAACACAAGAGACATTTGAACCAGCTTTGAAAACCATCAGCTGAGCTTTGCCTTGCAGGCTGCTGTGATGGAAAGCAGCCCTTGAAGGAGATCATCCACAGGGAATATACCGCGAAGGCGGACAACCCCAGCTAAAACTGTGGAGCTGGGAGACCTGCAGCCTCGTGGCCATGACAGCTTCCCAACTAGCTCCTCCTTCCTCTTAGCCTTCCTCACATGGAAAGGGCTTGCTGACCCAGGGCATGGACACGCTCCTCTCCTCAGCCCAGGGTCACTCCCTGCAGAAACAGCCTGGTGCCCTGCTCTGGTGCCCAGCTCTCCCGCTTGATGCAGATACCTGGAAAGCAGGAATGGGGAACAGCATTGAAATCCCACTCCAGCAGGATATTGATTTTGTAATAATAAGCTCCTTTATCTCCCTCAGCCCCAGGACTAGCTCTTAAGAGCATTAGCAAAGGGTTAATCCATGTTATCTACTCAGCATTTTGAGCACAAGTGTTGTTACTGTGTCACGGGCGTTTGCTGAGCCTGTTTACTCCGTGGCACACGTGACAAGACTTACTGCTGTCAACCCCTGCCGAAGGCCATGCTTTTGGCAAATGCTCAGTCCCCACCCACTTAGCCTGGGGACACATCCCGCAGCAGGGAGAGGCACTGCCTTGGGCTCTTCCCACTGTCCCCCAGCCATGGGCAGCAGAGGGACCAGCTCGTAGGACCCATCAGGGAAAGGTATACGGATTCCAGGCTCAGGTTCAAGAGAGGGACCACTTCGGGGTCAGTCCCGTCCAATTGGACAGGTGTATTCCCAGAGCCCAGGGGGCTGCGTGTGCTCTAGCTCCTGGCTGCCAGGAGATAACGGGGGTTTGCACCCACGGCATGTCCCAAGGCTGGCTCCTCTGCCGTCAGTATTACACCGTCACACAGCCCACCCAGCCTGCCTCAGAGCTTTTACCTTCATTGCACGAGCAAACAGCAAAATCCCTGCAGTCAGATGGAGAAAAGAAAAAAAAACCAAAAACCCCCCAAGAAACCAGCAATATTCACTGAGCCAGGGAGGAACACACCTCCTTGGTCTGCTCTCCAGGGGGAGTCAAGGAAAGGTCACTGTTTAAGGATTAACTAGAGAAGTGAAAAGAATTACGGTAATTTCTGAGTAAAATCATGAGTCATGGGAGGTTGAAACAGCTTTTTGTGAGAAATCAAGTAAATCCCATGGAGAGAAGCCCAGAAGTATGAGCCCAGCCAAAACCAAACAAAGGACTGTATGAGAGATGAATGGACAAACAGAGCAGGATTAAGGCGTTCCCACATCCAAAGTCCCATGAAGGTGACAAGAATCCTCTCTGCATGTGCAAGGAGGGCCAGAGTACCACTGAACTACCCCAGGTGGGAGCAAGGGCAGATCTCAGTGCTGGGGAGGAAGGCAAGCAAGGTCCAGCTGCTCCCTGGCCCCACAAGTCCCTCCACTCTGCAGTTATGCTCATCTGCATCCCTGTGTTGGGATGGGATGTGACAAGAGCTTGCTTGTTCCTATCTGACATTTTTATTTCTCCTTTATGCACTACAGTAAAGCACAGTAAGATGGTAAGACCACTGTTGGGTTTTAGAAATAGAAGCTGCTCACATATCCAAGGCAACATTCCCACCCCTCACCCCCCCAAATCCAGAACCCACTGGGGCAGCCATAGGCAACTAAGCACACTGGCTACAGCTAAAGGCCACAGATATAAAAAGAGAGATGAACAAAAACTGACCCATCTCCCTGCAAAGCTGCATTTGTGCCAATGCTATT
Organism: Pomatostomus ruficeps; assembly: GCA_013400735.1. Taxonomy (NCBI): domain Eukaryota; kingdom Metazoa; phylum Chordata; class Aves; order Passeriformes; family Timaliidae; genus Pomatostomus; species Pomatostomus ruficeps. Next base: position 22,107 of record VYZT01032542.1, on the reverse strand, counting down.
AGTGAATAACAGCCTCTAACCCTCATACCTGCACTAAGTCCCAGGACAGGCAAGGATGCAGTACAGGAGGGGCAAAGGAAGCTCCAGGGGATGCAAGGAGGGGAGAACAGAGCCACAGCAGAGGATGCTCCAAAAATCACCCCAAAGCCCTGCTGGTCACACAGCTGGTGTACTGACTGCTGGGGAGAGCCTTGGCAAAAAGCCTGCTCCAAAACATCTTCTCTCAAGGGCTCAGGAAATGTGGACCATCTTTTCTCTTCATGTGTGTACATGAGTGACCAGGCAGGTAGGGGTAGGTAATAGCAACATACATTCCAGAAGGCAAGAGCTGGTTGCTACTACAGCCCCTCCAGCTATAAAACATCAAAGCCTGAAATTACAGGCAGAGAGATGCCAAGCAGAGAAAAGGAAAAGGAAAAATACATCTCTCTGCAGTTCCCATAGTGGCAAAGCTGGTGGAATTGCTGCTATGAAACCCTTTTGATTCCCATGGCGCATATCCCACTCCACTGCTGTTGACAAAAAATCAGCTCTAGGTTCTGGCAGGAAGGAAGAGACAAGCACAGGAGGGTCTGCAGCTTGAGTCTCAGCAGTGAGCTTGAGCTTGGATTTTGGCAGGTAGAGAAGGAGGAGGGTTCCTGATGTGCAGCTCCAGCACCTGAACAGCCAGTCTCTGCAGGAGTGGGCTATAAAGGATGGATCCTAAGGGTTTTCTGTTTCTCACTCTCTTTCCCACCACGTTTTCCTTCTCTGTGGGGCTCTGAAGCCTAATGGCCAGAGCAGGGCTGGCAGTATGAGGAGCAGGGACACAGGGCTTGTGCCGACGCAAAGGCGAGGCAAGCCCCGGGGGAAGAGCGGCTGCTAGCTTTGCTGCTCAGGGCTTAATGCACTAAGAGCCCAGCTGACTCCTGCTCAGACGCAAAGGGAAACGGCAAGCACTCGGGGCAGCCAGGCACCCAATGGTGCTGTGTTTCCCCAAACCATGACGGGACAAAGGTTCGGGAAATGCATCGTCCTTTGCCTGCTGTCCTGGAGCTGCCTGGGCTTTGCCTGGAGTGATGCTGCTGGGCCCGGGACCGCCTCACTCGGTGCAGGACACGTCAGAAAGGGGCTGCCCAGAGACGTTGCCAACGGGACCGATGTGCCGAGCAACATCTCAGGTACTTAAATGAGCGATCTCCCGCCTCTCCTTCGGCGGGCTGCCTGGGGCGCCACGGTGCAGGCACACAGGGGGAAGGGCGCAGGGACGTGGTGATGAAGGCATGATGGTGCTTCTCTCGTCGGGCACAGCGGCACTCCCAGGGCATGCGTAGGGACCAGAAGGCTTTGTGTGGTGGCCACAGCAGCTTCTGTGGTATGAGAGAGATGTGTCACATCAGAAGCAGTCAGGAGACACAGGGAGGAAACTCAATAGTTGATGTTTTCCTTTGAGAGTAAAGTTCTCCTCCATGTTAACATCTACGCATATCATGATGGATCAGCTGTCTGCTCAGGGTATGGGTGCACTGAACACATCCCTATCCCTAGAAGCTGAGCTGGGACCCTTGTGAAGAAATGGAGATTTTTTTTTTTTAAGGCACAAATAATCTCCAAATGCTGAGGGTGATTATTTTTCTTTAATCCACTTTCCAGGGCAGAGCACAGACCATTCCCCAGTGAGTGGGACATGGCCTTGGGGCTGCTGTGGGGTGACCACCCACCCAGGGCTGGCAGCTGCTCAGAGAACCCATGTCATACTCCAAATCATGGTGACTCTTGCAGAAGGTCCTAGCAACCAGTGCTGGACAATGGAACCATACATGAGATCCAGTCCACACATTCAGCTGCCTCCCTGGCACTGCTGAATTAATTCATATAGACATCTGCACTACCTGTTAACACCACTGCTGAGATTAGAGAAAGTCTGATCTTACTCAATCTGATTTGTTTCTTATCAGCCCCACCGGAATAGAAGCCTATACCATCTCAGTGAAAGCAGAGGGAAAACAGACCTCTCTCTCACATTAGCTTTACTGCTTCACTTGGAATTCTCCACAAAAGTTCCCCCTAAGCTAGATAAAGCACATTTCTGTCTGCAGGTTTAATTTAGTTAAATTAGAGTTCATCAGAGCATTTTCCTTTAATTTAGGATATTAGTACCCATGGTACCTCTTACCACATTTTCTTGGCCTTGTGGTAGAATATCCAGAGGGGGTTTTGGCAAGCACACAGACTGGCATTCTTTTTGGAGCCTACCTCACTTTTGGCTCTCCCTAGGTACTAGTGCAATGCAGAAGAGATGGTCTAAGTAACTCTGAATAGCTCTAGGTTATAAACTAGTTAAAAAATTAAAGCCTGGGATGAAAAAAAACATCTCTCTCTAGCAGAGAGTAATATTTCTTTGCATTCCAACCAACAATATCCTTCCAGAATATTGTGTTATTAAAAAACATTCTCCTGCTTTCCCTCCTAAAAATTGCTCTGCATACTGTCCCCAGCCTGTACCTTTCTAGTCCCACTTCTGCTGTTCAGTAGCTGCTCCCACTGGAGAGTCTGCAACTGAAAAACTTATTTTCCAGATAAAGGCGCTGGACTTTCTAATGTATTTCCTTTGGACTATGTTAAAAAACAAACAAACAAAAAAAACCACCAAAACCAACCAACCAACCAAAAAAAACCCCACGAAAAACCAACAAAAAAATCCCAGAGACTTGCAGGTCCTTCAGGAGTGACACTGGCAGCCCTTTCAAAAGCATCACTTGGGGGCCTTTGTCATCACCTGCGCTTAACAGCTGTCCTTCTCCTCCAGTGCCATGCACAGCTCTCCCCGCGCCACGCTATGGATACTACTACGTGGACAGAGGCTCAGGAGTCTCCCTGGGCTCGGTGCTGGTGTACTGGTGCCAGGAGGGATACCAGCTGGTGGGCAGCGAGAGGCTCGCCTGCCTCCGCCAGGACAGCACTTCGTCCTGGAGCCACCCCCCACCCCAGTGCCAGGGTAAGGAGCCCTCGGGGGGACCCAGCCCCTGCGCGCACTCCCAGGGACTCAGCGGGGCGCGGGGGCAGCGCCACACAGTCGCTAACTCGGCTCGGGAGGTGCAGCCACCGGCCCTCACACGGGGGCTGCTCCACTCTGGCCAAGCCAGAGAGGGCAGCAGGAGGTGGGATGACCCGGCCACCCTGAACGGGGACAGCGAAGGTCCAGCTTGACCCAGTCGGTTGCGGTCAGCACCGGTGAAATGCCTGCTCCAGCAGGGTCACTGCAACAGCGTTTCAGGAACTGCTGAAGGCAGGGGGTGTCAGAAGGTGAATTCACCTGGGATCAGCTCAGCAGATAACCAGACCTTCCCTCATTACCAAGAACTGCCTGGTGCCAGGCACAGGGAGTCCAGGGCCCTACCAAAAGCTTTCACAACAGGAGGAAAACTGAACTTTGCAATAACCTGGTACATGCTGGGCACGTGCCACTTGCAAGTGGCTTTCTCTAATACTTTTTAATGTTTTTCCTTTCCCCCTTTTTAGCTGTTTTCTTTCTCCCTTTTATATTTTTCTTTTTTACATTTTTCAAAATTTTTTCCTTTTTAACTTTTTATGTCTTTAACTTTTTCCCTTTTTACTTTTTAACTTTTCTCCCTTTAAAACTATTTTCCCATTTTAATTTTGTTACATTTTAAATTATTTTTCTCTTTTTCCTGTTTAACTTTTTTCCTTTTTATTTTTTAGGGCTTAATTTCTACTACCCTTAGGCTTTATGCAAGCCATGTCAAATGGTTTATATTTTCGGCCCCGTGTGATTATTTTATATTAATTATCTGAAGAAAATATGACATGTTAATAGGGGGGGTTTTTCCATTAACTTTCTGGTGTATTGAGCCGGCGTGGCATCACCCACGTTCACCATTAGCTTTAATAACGGTTATTAACCGTTTGCTTTTACAATGGTTATTAATACATGCTCTCTGCAACATCATTTTGGGGTTACCTCCAAGGGGGACGGCTGTCGGGGGGAAGGGGGATTCCCTTCCGCGGCCCCGCTCACCTCACCGCCCCGCCCCTTGTCCGCAGCCGCCCCGCAGCCCTCGGGCACCGGGTCCCGCGTCGCGGTGGCCGCCGCGCTGCTGAGCGGAGCCGTCATCCTGGCACTGTCCGTCTCCTTCGCCGTGTGCTGCTGGCGGGACAGGGCGAGGAAGAGCCGCGGCGGGTGAGTATGCAGGGGATGTGGGAGCGGTGGGGTGGGTTTCGCACGAGTAAGGAGCAGCCGCGGGAGCTGAAGGAGTGTCGCTGCTGCCATCTGCTGAGACATGCGGGTTCCGCCCACTCGGGACACTTGTGACCCACCTGTGCCCTTTCACAAGCCTCTTGCTCACACATCTGAAACTATCAAGCATAAAAAAAGTTAAACCACGGCTCCAAAGCCAAGGTATGTTCAGCTTTGGAAGGGGTTTCTGGCAGTGGGGATGTTGCTGCTGATTGCAGAGGGGGCTCCTTTTACATGCCTGAGGAATGGGATGCCATACAGAGGGACCTGGACAAGCTCAACAAGCGAGATCATGGAAACCTCATGGGGTTTAAGGAGGCCAAGTGCAAGGTGCTGCACCTGGGTCAGGGCAATCCCAGGTATCAACACAGGCTGGGGGATGAAGGGATCAAGAGCAGCCCTGCCCAGAAGGACTTGGAGGTACTGGTGGATGAGGGGCTGGACATGACCCAGCAATGTGCACTCACAGCCTAGAAAGCCAAATGTGTCCTGGGCTGCATCCAAAGCAGTGTGGGCAGCAGGGTGAGGGAGGGGATTCTCTCCCTCTGCTCTGGTGAGACCCCACCTGCAGTGCTGCATCCAGCTCTGGGGTCCCCAAAGCAAGAAAGATGTGGATGTGTTTGAGTAAGGCTCAGAGGAGGCCACAAAGATGATCAGAGAAGGGCTGGAGCACTTCTACTATGAGATTTGGCATTCAGGCTGCAGAGAAGAAGGCTCCAGGAAGATCTTATAGCAGCCTTCCCAGTACTTGATGGGACCCTACAAGAAAGATGGGTACAACCTTTTTAACAGGGCCTGTTATGATAGGACAAGGGGCAATTATTTTAAAGTGAAGGAGGATTGACTAAGATTGAATATAGGGAAGATGATGTTATAATGAGGGTGCGTAAAGCACTGGAACAGGTTGCCCAGAGAGGCTATAGATGCCCCATCCCTGAAAATTATCCAGGTCAGATTGGATGGAGCTCTGAGGAACCTGATCTAGTTGAAGATGTCCCTGCTCATTGCAGTGGGGATACACAACCTTTAAAGGTCACTTCCAACCCAAATTATTCTACGATTCTGCTAGCTTGGTGATTTATAATAAACTCCCCATTATCAGGGGAAGAAGGGAACAGACAATACATGGAGGATGGTTGGTAGGAATATCTCTTTTCTGAGGCTAAGTTCAGTGCAACTGCCTGCACACAGCCCAGGGCGAGGGAGGGAAAGGAGGAGCATTCTCCTCTGGAAAGAACTGGGAGAAAAGTCATGGTAGGAAGTAGGACTGGATGAGCAGAGGTGCCCGGACCACACTCAAAGAGCATCATCTCTGCAGCAGCACTGCCCTGTTCTCCTGGCCTACATTACAGCCCAGCAGGACCTCTTTTGTATGCTGGGAAGGGGATTACAGTAATAGGGACCATGTGGCCTAGGAATGCACCTTTAGCCAAGAGCCTAACTCATTATCAGAAGTGCACAAGGACAAGGAGAAAAAAAACAAAAACAAAACCAAAAACCAAGCCCTGAAAGCAAGAGAGCATCTCAGTCTTTCGGCAGGCACCAGCCATACCTCTCCCCACGGGCCTGCTCTTCCCTACATGATGCAACCCTTTTCTGCAGGGCTGCAACAACGCCAGTCCTTTCCTCTGGGAGCAGAGGAAGGGGGTAAAAATCATTGGGCGACAGCTTTGCCCTAGGATACAAACATGCCAGATCTTTCCAGGGCTGCGAGTAAATAAAAGCCAGACCACAAAGCACAAAGAAAGCATCTGCATGGCATCTCTCTCACCACCCTGCAGGCAGCAGAATAGAAGGAAAGTCAGAGGACGGAAACGTGACCCCTCCAGCCCCGAGAGAGGCAGGAATGCTTTTGGAAGACTCAAGCACTACCACCGGCGCGATTACCACCTCTCGGCCCTCTCCAGCTCTGTGTTCCCAGGGGCATTCGCAGGCTGCAATAACCTGGCTTTCCAAAGGTACCGCTCAGCGCCTCCCTCTGCTGCTGCCACTGCCCTCCCAAGCTCTTCACATAGGGGCGAGAGCTCTCCCAGGCTATGCGGAGGCAGGAGCAGCCCCTTACCATGCCCTCTTCTGCTTGCCTTTCCCAGTAGCCCTGCCCAGCAGCCGAAGCCGCCCTCGGGAAGATGGCGCCCCGAGGCTCCGGGCCTGCCGCGGCTGGTGCTGCCGCCCGGGCCGGGCCCCGCCAGCGGCCTGCCCGGCGCCGTGTCCCGCAACGCCCTGCTGCCGGCCCGCCTGCACCGGGACCTGCTGCCCCTCTGCTGCGCTGGCCTGGAGCAACACGGGCTCTTCGACACCTTTGGGAAGCCCGTCTGAGAATCTAAACTGCTGCTCAANAACAAAAACAAAACCAAAAACCAAGCCCTGAAAGCAAGAGAGCATCTCAGTCTTTCGGCAGGCACCAGCCATACCTCTCCCCACGGGCCTGCTCTTCCCTACATGATGCAACCCTTTTCTGCAGGGCTGCAACAACGCCAGTCCTTTCCTCTGGGAGCAGAGGAAGGGGGTAAAAATCATTGGGCGACAGCTTTGCCCTAGGATACAAACATGCCAGATCTTTCCAGGGCTGCGAGTAAATAAAAGCCAGACCACAAAGCACAAAGAAAGCATCTGCATGGCATCTCTCTCACCACCCTGCAGGCAGCAGAATAGAAGGAAAGTCAGAGGACGGAAACGTGACCCCTCCAGCCCCGAGAGAGGCAGGAATGCTTTTGGAAGACTCAAGCACTACCACCGGCGCGATTACCACCTCTCGGCCCTCTCCAGCTCTGTGTTCCCAGGGGCATTCGCAGGCTGCAATAACCTGGCTTTCCAAAGGTACCGCTCAGCGCCTCCCTCTGCTGCTGCCACTGCCCTCCCAAGCTCTTCACATAGGGGCGAGAGCTCTCCCAGGCTATGCGGAGGCAGGAGCAGCCCCTTACCATGCCCTCTTCTGCTTGCCTTTCCCAGTAGCCCTGCCCAGCAGCCGAAGCCGCCCTCGGGAAGATGGCGCCCCGAGGCTCCGGGCCTGCCGCGGCTGGTGCTGCCGCCCGGGCCGGGCCCCGCCAGCGGCCTGCCCGGCGCCGTGTCCCGCAACGCCCTGCTGCCGGCCCGCCTGCACCGGGACCTGCTGCCCCTCTGCTGCGCTGGCCTGGAGCAACACGGGCTCTTCGACACCTTTGGGAAGCCCGTCTGAGAATCTAAACTGCTGCTCAACTTTTCTTCCTTTTTTTTTTTTCCTTTTAACACTATCCACTCCTTGAGCTCAGGAAAGAATTTCAGAAGAGCCAGTTTACTGCACCTGAGTATTCAAATGGAGAAAATCTGGTGCTTCATGTGGAACGACTTTTTTTTTAATAGAATCTTTTTATATCCCTCCCCTGTCCAGCAGTGCGCATTTCATACAGGGGTTTCTGGTTTATAAGCTTCATAATTGATCATTTTTGCACAAAGCCAAGTCTGAGCAGCCCCAGCTTAACCTAAAGTCTATGTGCAGACTTTGAGGTTTTGAACATGAGTCTGATTTTCTGTTTAAGGCTTTCTTAAAGGCTGAAAGTGAAAACAGTTACCAGGAACAAAGAATGAGGTTAGATATCTGGAAGCATTTACAATTAATTGCGCTTGAATATAGATGGAGACTTAGAGGTTTTTTTGGTTGGCATTCAGAACTCACCATATCCTCTCACTTCTATACAGACAATCTTAAGACTTGGAAGGTGCACTGACAAGAGTGCAAAGCTAGCCAGTCAAGGGGAAAACATTAATTTATCTTTAATACAAAGAACCTAGCACACCTGAAAATAAACAAACAAAACAACACCTCCCCTCCAAAAAAAGAAAAAAAGAGGTAAAAAAAAAGGAAAAAAACCCAAACCCAACCCAAAACCCAACAAACCTTTTGGGGTTTTTTCATCCCTTCTCTCCAGCAGTAAAAATCCAAATCACATGTATCAGGATCCATAGCAGGACTCAAAGAGCTAACCTAAGTGCCATCAATGGCATTCAGAAAGTAACGACCCCATACTTGTGTCAAGCCTTTCCTGGGTGCAAGGTCCAGGGCCATGTCCCACGTGGCACATGCAGTCTGGCCAGGCAGCTTCAGGACACCTCAGCCCCTGTTTGCACGCCAGGACAGAGCTATGCCTCTGCAGCATGCCGAGGCGCTCTGGGAACACGGGGCTTGTTGAGTAATGTGGCATCACGGCTGCACAGAGATGCTGTCGGTATCTCGGGAGGCGCTGTGGTGCAAGCCAGAGGAGGTGCTGGCAGACCCAAGAACTGTTGCATGCACGGGCCTGGGAATAAGAACGAGCACCCCCAGCATGCCCTGTTTGCTCAAGGGTCCAAACTGCGATACTCAGACTATCCTGCTACAAAGGCTGGGAGTTGTAGTCTGCTGACTTCATTTCCGTCAACATTTGCATCCCACTTCAAGGAAAGAAGCCTTAAAAACATGCAAGGTAGCACTTCCTTGTGATAAGACAAGGTTTGATAGTAGATGTTGATACCACTGCCACTTTTCCCTGGAGTGAGGGCTAGGGACACTGTTTTTTCTATTTCTAATAATAATAAAGGAATCTATCACAATTTCACCTCCTATGTAATTTTTTCACATGACCAACCTATGGAAAAGTCTGCTTTGGGGATAGGCTTTAAAGGAAGAGGAAGCAGGTGGTAAAACTTTCACAGATCCCAGAAAAATGATGATGCTGACAGTGGCCATTTACCAGCAACAGCACGAGAAGGAAGAAAAATTTTTCATTCTCTTAAGGCAACTGTTGCCTTAGAAAGGACAGGGAAAACAAGACCTGCTCTGAGCTTCCCTTCAGCTCAAGTCCTAACCTTACCTTCTCTTCCCTCTTTTTCCAGCCAAGTCTAATGCACAGGGAGGGGAATAATTTTGCTTCAAGGTAAGCTGGTCTTCAGTCCCTTCCCAGCTGTTCACAAGACCACCCAGACTTCTCATGGAAAAGCTGTGAATTTGGACACAGTGCTATAGGTGTTCTGGGTTCTCATGAGTACATGGGTGCCGTACCCATGGACTATGCTTCCACTGCTGCCGCACTGAAATAGGGTTCATGGCCAGGAATTCAGCCCTGGGAATAGTGCTCCCCAATTTCTTGTTCAGGAGGAGTTGTCCTGTTAAGAGACAAAATCAGGAAGAAAACAGAACAAAAATTGAATAGGATGGGAATGAGACTTCTCCTATCCATTTCTTTCTCTGTTCCTCTCCCTTGTTATGTTTTAATAAATCCAAAAAACCTCACTACAATTTTCTCTCTCTCCAAAGAGATTTTTGTTCAAAAAATAAATTTGGGACTCATTTTGTTGTTACTTTGATCTGAGTGAGGCATTAAAACCAAAAGTGTGATTTTTTTGCTACATAATATTAGAGATTAACACCTGCTTTCACTACAAACTGAAACGATGCCCATTTCAGGTATAAAAATCTTTTGCCAAATATGTCCAGAAAGGTGCTGATTTTGAAGTGTCATGACAAAAAGTTAGCATGTTCAATAAAAAACTGACACAGACGTTTCTCATACCAAGAAAACTGTCAACTTGAAACAAGCATTTTATACAACTGATATTTAAAAAATTATTTACTTGAAAAAATTGAAGTTTCCTTAGAATAACATTTTCCTGGCCTTTTTCTTCTGCATATATGCAAAGGTCAGCTTCCTAACAAAACTATTTGATCCCAAAGCATTGTCTTAGCCCAATTTCTCCAGCAAGGAAGAGCACACAGCCAGGTTTTCCTCAAAAGTCATCTCAAGTAGCAGGAGAACCAACAGAAGAAAGATAGGTTAAGGGCAGGAAGATCAGCTCTACTAACAAGTTTCCCTACCAACCCCTTAGTCTTTGCCTCAGTTCCTTGGACCAGTGCAGAAAAGAGCTGAGTTAAAGTGTGAAGAGCCACACTCAGCTTCAACTCAGGAAGGCACCATCACTGAGGCAACAAGAGGCACAGTTTGCATTTATTTACCAAATGAGGAGGAAGGAGGAAGGCAACTATATAGAAGCTTTAAGTAATTTGCAAACTGGAAGAAGCAGACCTCTTAGACTAATCCTATGCATTCTTGCCATGTTACTCAGAGGTTCCTGTTGGAACCACCCACCATCCACTCAACCACATGTATCACAATTTGCTTTTTTAAATTTAAATCATATACATGCAATATCCTACAGAAAGGTGGACCTTGGAACTGAAGGAAACCATCTGAAGAGGGATGGAAATAGCTGCAAGGCCAGCTCATTGCCTATTCTGTCCCAGGCAAACCTCAAGCAGTAGCTTTCTGCTGAGTGTCTGAGCATAGTACCCTCAGTTGGTTCTTTTTTTAAACAGGATTTTAAGCTTCAGACTCCACACTGTAAGCCTCAGCCTGCAATGCTTATCTCAAAAGAGCTAAACAAGTTTTGGTCACAACTTTAAATTCTCCAGTGAAGGTCAGCATACCAGCCTCCTGTGACTGTTAGCACTGGCAGAAGAGGTCTCAGACCCTCTGGAGATCTGGCCAAGGTTAATGCTGGGACCTGTAACATCCAAATGCTAAAGCCATGAAACTAAAAAGATATTCATAGTGAGCCTGAAAAGAATGGCCACCTTCTGGCAGTGCAAACTTTCTAGAGTGACATTTTAAGTGCTGGTAGGAAGAGGAGAGAGCTGAGCAAGTCCCATTCTCTCTCCATGCACCTCAAACGGACACATTATTTGTCAATTTTTTAAATCTGAGGACTGGGGAAAAGAAATAACAATCCAGCAAGATTTGAGGAAACAATGACAGGAACTATGTGATGCCTGGATCCCACTGACAGATTCATCTGTATTGCAGGAGATGGAACCTCCTTACCATCAAATGTCAGGCAGATCACTCTTCCATAGATTTTTGATTAAAAAGGACTTTTCCGTACTGTTTTCCTCTGCAGTGACACCACCTCTGTTCAAATGACTTCCACACCTAAGTCACTGCATCAGACCACCCTAGACCTATGCTTTTTGTTAGTAAAGCTGGTAACAAATCTGCAGCTGCCAGGTCACCCAGCTCATCTCAAACCTCCACAATGCAGTGATTTGGAGTCTGGCGTCCCCACAAGTCACTCTAGCTCCCTGGACTTGTATGGCAACAACTTCATATGGCCATTTCCATCTCAAAAGCCTTCACTTTGCCACAGAAACAAAACAGCAGTATATCTAAGGCAAAGGCAAAGCCCAGAAAGAAGGGAAGATGAAGATCTCTCTCATCTACAGTGCTCTTGCATGTAGATCACAGCATGCTGAGTCTATGCCTTTTCTTACACTGCAACTCAAAGCTGTGATGATACTTCACCTTTTACTCTTTAAAAGTTTGTTTATGGTCATAACTATTAAGAGAAGAGAACTCAAGAGCTCCTTCCTATTGTTGCCTGGAATCAAATGACAAAAACTTTTCAAACAATATTAAGAGTGGTAAGATAAAAAGCAGTTCTCTAATGAAAGCTTTCACATGCACAAATATGGCTATATGCACACCCCGATAAAGGATTTCTACATTTTTTATAAGGTTAATTAATTAGTACATCTAGCAGGTACATCCAATAGGAAATCAGCTGCCCTAGTAAACCACCTTGCGTCAGCCCCTTGGAGTTGGTCCAGGGGCTTCTTTGCCCTATTTCTTGTTATGTCTCAAGTTCTGGTGGAAAACAAGACATCCTTGTCAGAAATTCTCTTCTTACGAGTAAGACTAAACAGAATTTCAAGAATGTGTTAGAAAGGTTTAGCTTATTATTCTAAAATGTGAGAAAGGGCAGGAAAACTACTAGAAACCATACAATTATATATTAAAAATCTACAAAGCTACAATATATAAAAAAGCTAAGAATCTTTAGGCATGACTGTCAGTAGAACATCCCAAAGTAGGAAAAAAGATGCTGAGATTTGGGCAAAGAGGAAGGAGCACAAGCTCTTACAATTCCTGCATCTGCATTCAGCTCGAACAGGTGACCATACACCAGTGAAGTAGAGAAAGCACTTCCACAGCTGGCCATGCAGCCACACGCTGCTGGAGATGTAAAGCAACACCCACTTAAAGCAGAGATTCATGCCAAACACCACTTTACATTATGTGCACTGGCCACACTGAAAACTCATGTCACCAACAGCTGGACTGGAGGAGAGGTCATCCCCCTCAAGAAGTTACAAGTACCCACACACCCTTGAAGTAGGGCCAGCGACAACCCCAGTCCCGCAACCCTTCAAGCACTCTGCCTGTCACCTCTCAGTTTCTTGACACAGCTCAGTTCTGAGCAGCGAGTTTTTATTCCAGCACAGCAGCTTTCCCCAGAGGGAGTCAGTCCCAGGCAATACACCACCTGCCATGCACTGGATTTACATGTGCTAGAGACCAACACCAAAGCCAAGCTCCTCTGCAACTAAGGCAACTTCCACATGTCCTGAGGAGAGGGATGAACAATAAGCACCCAGGCTTCACAAGCTTTTCAAGTGTATTTTTCTAAACTCCCTTGCAAGCATAAGGATGGAAACTGATGCATGACATCTCCTGCCCACCAGAAGAACAAAAGCCAAAAATCTTCACAGCAGCATGACTAGCTCTAGCAAATTATAGAAAACCCCAAACTAAAACAGAGCAATCAAAAACAGAAAGCCAAAACCATCCCCCATTTTCGCTAAAATCCAACATCTTCAATGCTTATGATTAAATGAGCATCTTGGGGAAAAAAACCTTTTTGGACACCAGAGTCTATGATGGATGAGAAGAAAAACAAAGGTTGTTGAAAATGCTACACAGCTTCTTGTACCAATACGTTCACGGCTAACAATTCCCTTCCTTCCCTCAACACACACTCATACACATTTTGGAAGAGAAGTCTGGCCCGTCCTCTATCTTCACCAGACATCATCTACCAAATGTGTTGCTAGTCCTGGGTCACCAGCCTTTCAGTCAAGCACTCTTCTTTGCTTAATGTATGAAAGAGCTACGAGTGTCCATACAACATAAGAAATAACAACATCACATGGATGTTCTCTTTTCAGTAAACGTTCCTGTAGAGAATTTCTTGTCATAGGAAAATTCCATCAATTAATTAAAAAAAAAAAACAACAAAAAACCCACACAACCCCCCTGCCCAAAAAAACCCTGAAAAACAAAAACCCACTCTCCCCCTCCCCCAAACCAAATAAACCCAAAACTTCAGGAGAAAAACCAAGTTGAGCTCCACACAGATGAACAGAGTGAAATACCAGACTGGTTCTCAACTGAGGCGATGCAGGAATCCACATCAGACAGTACACAAAACTAGGCTGAATGCGACAGAAGCTGCAGCCAACATACATCAGTCTGATCACTGGTATACTTCACTGCTGTAATGCTAATGTTATCCACCAAGAAGTCTTTCTTGGGAAAGCAGCACCATAAGGAGAAAAAGTCATTCTAGCTGCAAACCTTTTTCTGAGGGCTAGGAGTTTGTTAAGCCAAGCACACAAGCTGCTGCATGGCAGCCGGGAGTAAGCAGCTAAAGCCTGGTTTCTAGTGGGAGCAGACCATGCGCATGGGATTGCCACAGCACCTCCTAAACTGCAACAAAGGGACAAGTGAAAAACAAGAAGGCAGCCACTTCAGGAATTGCTGTGGTACATAGAAAGCAGTTAGAGCTGCTTTGGGAGTCTCCCGGTTGCTAATTGTCAGGGTCAGAAAGAGCACCCTTCTAAAACAGAATGTTAAAGGTGGAAAAACATCTAGCAACTGGGGAAGGAGACACAAAAAAACCCCAAAGCAAAGATCACTTACATCTTCACCAGCACCTCCAGCAGATGGTTCCTGCTGGGCTGCACCCCTAGTTCAGAGGCACCAGCAGGCACTGCCACAGACAAGGCCATTCCAGCCTGCAGTACTTCTCTTTCCACCACCAACAGTTACAGGGGATGGCTGAGTGACAAAGACATAGTTTGCTTTTTGGGGAGCACTGGCATCAAAGGGTGTGCACATTCCCCTAAGTAATGAAGCAACTCATCTGCAGCAATGGTGCATGTACTAAAATGGCAATGCAGATGAGAGAAGAGCAAAAGCACAGTCACCAAGTGATGTTTTGCATAATAGGATATTTAGAAACACTTTGTGCAGATTCAAGACTTGTCTCTTCTGTCCAGTGATTGATTCAGGATTTGTTCCCACTTCCTGAAAGGCCAGTTCCTCCCTGGCCACATCCTCATTTAGGCATTCATAGTTCATCAGTGGAAGTTCCCTTCCTTGCCCCTGCCAGCGCAGCAGACGTTTCCAGAAGGCTGCTAGCCTGAACAATACAGCTCACACCAGGTGAGAAATCCTTCTGCACAGGCATCTTTAGAATTCAAGGCTGTCTGCCACCCTCATAAGCTACATCAATCAGCAGACCAACCACAAGGCTGCTTGGAAGTATAAAAGCTTACTGGAGGCCTTCTGTACATTAAGAGCTCTTCATCCCTTGTTGTGCAGTGACAATATTTTACACCTTTATGCAGGTTTGCTGACTAACACAGGGAGTCATAACAAATTCTCTGCTGTATCTTCAGGCATATTATTGCATGTTATCTATCCAAAGTGCCATGGCATTTAATTCAGAAAATATAAACAAGATTTTCATGCTTCAGATTTAAAAGGATACCACTAATAATAGAGACTGACAGCCTCTAGCTATTGCCATGAGTGGAGACAAAAGAATCCCTTTAAAATATTTTAAGTGTGTATGCTTTTTCCACCCTTCAATACAGAAGTTACCATACAAAGCAGTATTTCCAATGATACAGATGAATAACATGAATAAGAAAACCCCAAACATGCAATGGCATACAGTTTTTAACCAGATGCAGTAATTAAAAATCCAAGGGTAAAAAAATCAAAAAGCAATCATGAAGTCATCATCAAGTTTTCTGTTTTATTTAAGATTTTAGTTTTAATTCTGAAGAAAGAGGTACATTTCCTTGGTTTTAGTTTTAGCGTCAGGTTATAACCATGTTTATTTATCTGTTTCTTTTTTCCTGTCTTTTCAATACTGCACAAACGTCCAGAAACTACAGGGTTAAGTAAAAGCTGCAGGCAGAGGAGGTCAGAGGTTGCTCCTGATGGTGATCATGTGGCCCCAATGCAGTGCTATCCCAGAGTGCCTTAATCAGGTGAATCTTTTTAAAGGAAAAAAAAAAAAAAAGAGAGACTGACAGAGGAGACAGAAAGACTGAAGTAAATATCACTCACGTTTCAGCTGCTTATAATTATATTACGTAGGTATTAAATCTGTGAATACTTTTAAAACATTAAAGTTTACTTGAAATCTAAAGCCAAAATTAAAGAAAATCTTATTCTCCCCTCTTTAAACCACTCTTTAGCAACATGCCAGTTACTCATAGCTATAAGATTTTTGCCTTTCAACACACTTCATGTCAAACTCTGACTGATGCAATAAAATCCCCTGCTCAAAAAAAAAAAAACAAAAACAAACAACAACCAACCCCAACATAGCAATTTCCCTGTGTAGTGCCACACTGAATGCAAAATAAATGCTGGGCTGGGCCACTGCTTGCCCCACATGTTCAGTAACTTCATTTAAATTAAATACCTTTTTCATGTTCTTGCATTTGATTCTGCATTGCATTTTTTTCCCTACTGCAAATTGACACTTTTCCACTAGGCAGAAATACTCATGTGCAAAAGACGTAAGACAGTAATATTCTCCTTAAGCATTGAGACTGCATTTTGATTTCTCTCTCTTTTTTTTTTTTTTTCATAGAATGGTTAGAAAGTATTTCAAACAGTGTATTTCAAACACTGGTTCTGCAGAAACTTAACAAAAAGAATGGTCATGACCCTGTGATGGCATTGCATTTGGGGGGGGAAGTTTGATCAGGAACTGGATTCTTCAGAAAGAAAGATATGAGAGGGAACAGTAGGTGGGCATGGGGAGGAGTCAGGGTGGGACACTTCCTGCATTTCTAACGTTTTGGGTCTTATTTTTCTTTTTTTCTTTTTCCTCCTTTCCTAATGACGATCCAGCGCTGAGCTCTGTAGTAGATCTGTGGGGGTTTTACTGGGGGGTCTGAAGGCTGTCTGAAAGCCTGGAGGTGGGGAATGGAAGCTGGTGGGGTTTGAAGGAGGAGAGTAGGGATTCCAACTGGCTCTGTGCAGAGGGATCTGTGTGCCGAAGGGGTTACTGTGGTGTGTTTGTGATGGTGCTGCACTGGGGCCGTCCACCTCTGTGAGGGCCTGAAGAGATTTTAGCCAATGTGGAGGATTGTCATCTTGAAGGGTATCTAAACTGTTTCCTGTGGAGGCTGGGATACCTAAGAAAAGAAGAAAAAAACAGGCATACAGGCAAGTCAGAGGAGAAGCAATAAATTGAAAATTAAGGAGGTCAATTTAACCTAGCAAAAAGCAACAATGAAAAAACATGATTAGCTTGTACAGAAAATGCATTTTACATTATTATGTATAATTACCCTGCCCACAAAAATATTTAACATTAACTTCAGATAGGAGGAAGTTCACCCTCAGTGCACTTCTTCATAAAACACACACATTTTTCTATCAAACATTCTGCTCAAGAACTGCATCCCTGTCAACGTGACCTTACCACACCAAGCTGCCAGTACACTACATGCTTCACCTCTTATTCTGCCTACTCGAATCATGCTTCAGCCTCTCTAGCAGGGAAACACAACCAGACAGCCTTATAAAAGAGAGCTTTATAAACAAGTGGAGTATGTCCCTTTTTAAATAACAAAGTCCAGCGATTGCTTTCAGTGCCTCAGGACCAGCGACGCACATACCGGACATGCCACCCAGCAGAAGGGACACCTATAGATTGACCCTACAGGAAAGTGCTGATCCACCTGACTGCCTGCAAAGGTCCCGGGCATGCATTGCAAAGGCCTAAGTGACGCTCTGTTTTACCTAGAGGTTCCACTAAAATTCCTGGACCCTTGAGGTTTTGTGGATGGAAGCTGGAAGAGACCACCGCATACTGACTTTTTCTTTTTTTTTTTTTTTTTTTTTTCCAGATGTAAATCAGTTTGTGCCAAATACCCATTTGATGGTTTGCCAGTGGAGCTGAAGGAGTGAGAAACGGTTACCTGTGATGATTGCGGGGTCCATCCAGCTGCCAGGGCTGTCCCAATTCAGGCTGTCGGTGGTGGCAGTGTTGGACGTTGGTACACTGTGGTTGGCGTTGGAGGGGGAAGAAGCATTGGGCAGTCCACCAAAGTTGATGTTAATGTTCGGTAGAAGTGCCCTTAGCCCGTCCTGCCATTCCTTCATATTTAAACTCTCTACAGAACTGCTGTTGTCTGGGAGATTTACCAACAAAAAAAATGAAAGATAAAAAAATAAAAAGCTGAAGTTAGAAACAGATGTCCTTCTTTGGTGGGGTATGGGATTTTGCTTTTACTTTTTAAGCTAAGCATTTAATACTTTCTCTGTCCAAAAGCTAGGGTCAATGTTTCCATGACGGATGAATTACTCAGAGAGGCTGGCAGGTTTTAAACAAAGTGTAAGGAAATGGGAGAAAGATTTAACTCTTCCCCCAAAATATATTTCCCCATACTGGTTCAGAGACTCAAATAATCAAGGACACAGTGGCTCTCCCTCTATTACTAACAGGGGAAAATCTACCAGGTACTTCATGAGAATACCTCTGTTGCAATTCAGCTGCTTTATTAATGGGCAGCAGGTTCAAGAGGGTTGTTTTGTGTGATGTATATCAAAATGAAGAAAGGCTAGGTAGGACTTTGCAATAGAAACTGAATGTGAGAAACCAGGGAGGCTGATGAAAATCACAGAAGTCTTTTGTTTTGTTATAGCTTGCTTATTCACAGCCCTACAGATGTTCTTCCGAAGGAAATGGTAATGAAGTTGGAGGGATTGATATTTCCTCTTGCAGTTGAAGAACAGTAGTGAAAATTCTTTAAAGACTTTTCAGAATAATTCCCGACACAGCAATATCCTCAAAATTTTGGTAAGAAGCAAACCAGCTGGACACTAAAGCAGTCAAGTCTCAACTACTTGCCTAAATGCTTCAAGATATATTGATAAAGGACAACAGGATAATGTGGCTACCAGCATGACAGCAAATGATCTCTCAACACAAAAGTTACACCATGCTACCTAGAACAGACTATCTGGTTCTGTGATCCATCTCTTGCTTTAAGTACCTCAAAGCAGGACAAACCAGACATGAGCATTCCAGTATTTATTATCCAATACAGGAGGTCATACTTTATTAATTTGTGGTCAGTTATAGTCGGAAAGGAAGTGTTAGGCAGTATGTTGGCACATGGTTGTCTTTTTGACAAATACCTAGAATTTTTCAAACATGTAAAACATCTCTGCCTGTCCTGATTGAAGAAAGGGCCATAATGTCAATCAAAATTGTTATAAAGAGATACTTTCATAATACTGCTACTTCATCAACAACAGAAGAGATTTAAGTCTTCCTGGAAAATTAGAAGATATCACTAACTTGCAGCCTTGTGTTGGCAAGTAAAGAAAGTAGTCTTAATTGCTATCAAAACCTGCCCTGGCAGTTTTTGTAAAGCTGAATGTTCAGAAAAAAAGTGATGTCTCGAGCAATTACCTCTTTGTAACTAGAGGGGGGGAAAGAAACACAAAACCGAACAAAAAACTATTTCTTGAAATCCTGTCCTTTCACAGTTCCTGCTTTTTTCTTTGCAATACTAATGCACAAAATAAAAGCTTTCAAAGAATTCAGTGCCGTACATTTTTCATCAGAACCTACAATCCCAAAGTTAAAAATAATCAAAATTTTTCAAAGTATTAGTAGAAAATGTCCTTGAGAGATACTTGTTCACAACCCTCTTGAACATCCATAAACCCATTCGAGACAAGTTCTAAATTAACTTTTTGGAAAGTAGCCAGCTCATGATCACAGAAATAACTGCACTGTACACAAAATCTGTATTGTACACATTAGTTTCTACCTTTTTTCCCCACTGCTCCTTCAAAAAGTTTGTGCAAAGAAACGCAGCTCTGTTAAATTATTCACTTCTACTACAACACCAAAAGCACAAAAAAAATGCTTACTGGGTCCATGCATGAGCAAACATACTCATCTCAGTACCTGTAAGCTAGGGATCTGCAATCATGGACTTTACTAACCCCCAACACACCCTCAAAACTCTAGTGCAAGAAAATAAACGTGTAGTAAACCACACACCTGCAACATGTCATGGAGGAAGTCTAATGAAGACAAAGCCTGCAGGATGTTAAAAGAACAAGATCGGAAAATAAATATCATAAGGCATTAGGCCTCCTTGGGCTAAGCAAATATGTATGTTTTTATGTTATTCTTCATTTTAAAAAGACATAATACGGCACATATAAGGATCCAGAAAGGTAGCAAGCGTTTCGATACAAGACTCTCACGGAATGGAAAAGGCTGGCACTTGCTTGGTGAGGAGACACTGATGTCTGAGGCAGGCATAGTGCACCACTGCTGTGTACCCTCTCTAACAGAGAACAACAGCAAATAAGAAACTCAGGGAGATTGCTCTTTACCTCAGCTCTCTGTACAAAAGCTACTTGGATTCACAGAAGTCAAGAGATGAAAGGCCTAAAAGGATTCAGTATATACCAAAACTGTATTGGTTGCTAGCTATATGAAAGTTAGTTTAATAAAATCTTGTGCTCCTGGGTACAAAAGTGACAAAATAGAAAATTTTAAAAAATGTATTGTCTTTCCGAAACAGGTGTGTTTGTGGGGCTGCAAGGCAAGCTAGGACAAAAACATTGTTCCCTGACACAAAAACGCCCAAGCACCATATTACTCAAGTGTCTGTAACAAAGCTTTACAGCTTGGCTAATAATTGCACAGAGCTAAAAAAAACCCCATCCAACACAACCAAAACAAAACAACCCCAACCAAACCAAATACCCCTGACCAAATACGATCAAAGCTTTCTCAGTCTTAAAGTAAAAATGACACAATTACATTATTGTTTGTAATATGGGATTTGGTAAAAGATTAAAATGCATTAAGGTGCTAAAGTAGATGGGATCAGTAGAGAAGGTAATGCTCTCCAACTCTCCCTGCACTACTCTCCAAGGCCTCTGTTACTGGCCATGATAAGATAAAGCACCCCCATAGAATGCAAGCAGCCTCCTCGTACACCAATGCCCAAACCAAACAGCCAAATCAGCATGTCTTTGCTGAAGTCTGGCAAGTTTTAAATAGCCTAAGGGAAAACGCAATTCCTCTCCAGAGAAAAAACTTATTTCTTACCAAGAAAAGTAATTTCTTCAGAAATCATTACTCATCCCTCAGCAAGTTTGTTCTTCCTCTTAAATAAGTCTATGCCAGGACCATAGTTAAAAATGAGAAAAGGCTAGCTCTTAGTTAATACAGATCTATTAAAAAGAGCATTTGCCTATTACCTTCCACTACTTCTAAACTGGTTGGAAGGAGTAATTTTCTGACTATTAGCAGACTTCTCAGTTGGACATTACGACCTAGGGGTGTGAGAACCCATACAACACTGTCTCCCTCTCTCCAGGAGTGGAAATGCTGCCTCCTTCCATAGCCTAATATTAAAAAGCTTAAAGCAGCATGCCCACCAATAGTGGGAAAACACAGAAGAAAACAAGGCAAAACCCACATGACTGCAAAGAAAATATTTTATACACCAAGGTAAATATGAGATTCCTCCCCTCATGCCCTAGAGCTTTGTCTCCCAAAAGAGAATAACCTGGTGAAGCATCACTGAAAGCACCACTATTCAGGTGAAAAACTGTCTCAAATACACACTCTGAACTCTGGTCTTCCCTTGATGTGCATTTAATAATCCTGTCTGTTCTAGTGGAAACACTTGTTTAGAGGGGTGAACAGATCCCACAGTTCTAACCCTGAAATTTTCATGTGTCTGAGGTGGTATGTCAATGTGAAACAAAAGCACTTATATGTAAAATTTGCAAAGTCAACCACTGTCTTAGAATGAGAAAAGGAAAGGAAAAAAAAAGCTTCATCACAAATGCAATTTGACCATCCAATCTAAATAAAAAATATTTGAAGTTAACTTAAAAAAATAATACAGCTGAGAAGCCTGAACATTAATTTGTATACAACTAGTCATGTAATGGATTTCTAGATAAAATCATTGCCCCATTATTACATCCTACCAGTCAGGTAGTTTTGCCTCGTTTGCTACCTGCAATGCTTAACACTATTTCTGCAAATCAGGCAAAGCAGTTTGTATTTGGGGGAGAGGCAGTTAAGGGATGATGGCCAAGCCAGAATACTGTTGTTGTACATAATCAGTACTTTTGAAGATGTTTGCGTAAGTGTCTGCTGCACTGACACGGGCTGTTTCGTGACCTTCAAAATTGTGACAATGGCACAGCAATGAACACCCAAAGGTGTTTCAAATTTGGCTGTGTCACTTTGGTGACAATGATGCACTTCATACTTTATATTGATAGGATAACACAACTTCCAGTTTTCTTGGTGTGAGATAAGCCCACTAAAATTAATATTCTACAGTGACTAGACCATTTCAAATTATTGCCCTAATTCTGATACAAGCCTACAGTAAAATCCAAAGCAAAATTCACCCAGTACATGCTTAAGTAAATACAACCAACAGGAAAGATCACAAGACTGTCACATTAAGTGTAAAGCAAGTGTATCTCTTTGTGCTACCAAAATTATATTCCAAGCCACTACAAAAGCCTAATTTTATGCTTATTGAGTAAAACCATTAAATACCTTCATGCCAAGAGTCTTAAATAGTCCCACTGAAAAGCAAACAGTCCTGCAAACCTAGGCTGTAATTACTTATTTAAAGAACCCATCAGTATATCATATGTATGACCAAGACACACAACAGTGTGTCAACCACAGAAAAGCTTCAAATAAGC
>VYZT01032541.1:30139-60706 GCA_013400735.1 Pomatostomus ruficeps | reverse complement strand
AAAAACCCCAAAACAAAACAACCACAAAACCCACCACAAGAAAACACCAAAAAAACCCCAGAAAACAAAAAAAAAAACCCCACAGAAAACCAAAAAAACCCAACCAACCAAACAAAAAACCCAAACCAAAACAACAACTAAAAAACCACAAAAAACAACCAAAAAAAACCCTAAAAAAAACAAAAAAAAACCCCCAAAAAAGGCAGTTTTCTAGGTCCTGGGTTATCTAATTAAAAATTTTCCTCCTTTCTTTCTGAGGAAGCGCAAACCCAACACATCTCTCCACCCCGGTGAGCCCGCGCTGTCACCCAGCAGCGCTGGCAGGCCGCAGATAAATGGCACAGCAGCGCCGGGCACGCCACTCCTCGTGTTCCTTTTATTGGCAGCGTTTAATGGCCTTGCCACTCTCTGCCATGAATTAGAGGCGCTCATGTCTGACACTCCAGAAATTAGCGCGACACAAATCATCTGTAAAAGACTTTTTAAGGCGCTGACAACTGATTTCGGCTTGCGAGGGAGAAAATTAGTCTTTTGTGAGCGGCCCTGAGAGCGCGGAGCCAGAGCCATCCTTTTACAAGGGAGCTGGGAATTTAGCAGCAGCTCTCAATCCTCGGCAGAATCGGAGCTTGAATTTTTTATTCCGCAGAAAGAACTCGGAAGAATTTGCTTTAGGAGAATTTATAGAGATGTACTTCATACACCCAGTCCATAATACAGATGAATAGCTCGAGATGTTTACGGTATATTTAAGTACACTCGTGGGACCCATCCCGACTTGATTCTGTAATATCAATTTTGTTATATATTTGCTGTGGGGAAGATGTTAATAGGCTGTTAAAACAGTCACTAGGAAAAAAAAAACCTGAATCAACCTCATAAATCCTAAAGCATCTGATTTCAGTTTTATGTTTATTTCTTTCACTGAGATACCGAAGAGAAGAGTTAAGATTCCCAGTAAATCTTTTATGGGTTACACTGGTTTATAGTCTTAAAATGATGGCACTTGGTAGTTAATTTTGCTGCTGGAAAAAAAAAAAAAAAAAAGCAACATTAGGCCTGTATCACGTCTGCAGCTTAACTGCAATTTCTGCACCCACTGCTCTTTAAGGAATCATAACTTAAAGCCAGGATTTTCATTTCCCTGCCTCTTTCGGGTTTCCTTGAGGAAAACACTTGATCACGATGAAGGAGGTTTTTATTGATGAGAGATCAGGCCTGAGGGGGGGTGGCCCTGCCCAGGTCAGCAGCAGCATCACTTGTCACGGTCACAGGGACAGCACAGCCCTGGGACAGTGAAAACACAGCAAACCAAACCAGGCAACAAGAGCCTGCCAATCCTTCCCCTCTAAAGTCCCCAAACCCCTCCAAACCTCCTCAAAATCCCTCCAAAATTCCCCCCAAAATCCCTCCACAACCANAAACCTCTCAGGACCCCCACAAAATCCCTTCAAAATTTCCCCTAAACCTATCAGGATCCCCCTTCAAAGCCCCTCAAATTTTGGGCCTGCCCCAAATTCCCGGTGTTTCCCCCCAAACTCAGGGTGTTTTTCCCCCCTCCCAAATCCCCCTGTGAATCTGCCCGTGCAAGGCAAACCCAGCAGACTCGTGGCACACGCTGAAGCCAGGGGTGCCTGGAAGGAAGGTCCACCCAATTCCCAGTTTTCCCTCAGGAAAACGGAGTTTTTTCCATTTGCACGAGGTTGAAGCCTTGGTTTTTAGCTCAGGGGTCTGGCTCGGGATGAAGGAAGTTGAGGGAAATACTCTGAATGCACAGTGCAGGTTAATAAATAAATGACAGAGGAGACTTTTGGCCATGCTGTTGTGTTTCTTTTTTAAATTTTTTCAATTTCTTGGGGGGTTTTTTGCAGCAATACTTACGGATAACACCTGACCCCACATCCACGGCCCATTTTAAAGCATAGCTTTAGTAATGGAAGGATCCCTTGAGGCAAAGGCCTCCACTCCCCCCAAATTTAGTGTGCAATTCTCCCCTTGAAGCAAAGACCTCCACTCCCCCCAAATTTAATGCACAATCCTCCCCTTTCTCTGCACATTCCTGTAGGAAAATCAGATGGATTTAATTCCTTAGCTGTGAGACCACATCCTGCAATGCAAATTCAAATGAGCTCTGCAAGGCCTTCAAGCTCAGGGATGGCCTCACACCCTCTGATCCCCATGGCACACACAGAGGACAATAAAAGCAAGAAACAAAGCAATTCCACAGCCCGGTGCCAATAAAAGTGACTGGATCTGGGAGCAGTATTGAGCAAGAGATAAGAGCAGCTAAAAGAAAAGGAAATTTGCAATCAGACACACTCCTTGTAGCCCGCAGCCCAGCCTCTCCTGAGGCACCAGCTCCATGTTGGAGGAGAGGAGCTGCCACTTCCCAAGGAAAAAAATCTCTCCAACAGCTTCATTCCCTGCTCCAAAAGCATCTCAGAGCACGTTTAATAAGCTTGTTTGGTTTCTGAGTTAATTGAAGGAATGTGGCTCCAATAGAGGGGGTAAAGAGCTCAAGGTGAACGTGTCCTGCCTTTCCTTCCTCCTAACTGAGCTCTGCCAAGCTGCATTTTCCCCATTTCTCTGCCCAAACTCTTCCTCTTCAGCCTCATCCCAAAGCAGCAGCTCCAGCTCTTTGGCCAAAAGGATGCTGAGGGCACTGCTGCATTTTTTACATATTTTTACTTCATTCTGCCTTGCGCTGAGTTGTCAAGGGATCACAAACTCAGATTATGATGCAGCCTCACTTCCATTTTGAGACACAATTTGTCTGGCTGGTTTTGGAGGTTTTTCTCTACCAGCCTGGCAGCAGCCCTGGTCCCCTTCCCAGTCCCACAGGAATTTTGTGCCAGCACCCTCAGAGCCTCAGGTAATGCCTGGCTGCTCTGTGTGCAAGATCCCTGTGCTGGGCACTTGAGTTCTGCAAGTTCCACTTGACAGAAATTATTGGTGTTTTGGGATAATTTTCTCTCCTGAACACCAAACTGCTCGGCTACCTCTCTAAAGTGAGATTTAAATATTTTTGGACAGGTTCATTCCATGAACAGATATTCTATTCTTGCTTCTCTCGGTTTGCATCAGGGATAATCCTGAATTAATGCCAATATAAAGAAACAGAGTCCCTCCAAATTCAGGCTGTGCCCTGTCTCCTATCATAGGAAAACACCCAATTTGGCTGAAATCAATGTTTATTTCTAAGGAGAGCAACAACAACTTCAGAGCCATCAGGGCCCTCATGCAGTATTCATTATTAATAAGCATTCAGGTCAGCAGTGACAGCAGCAACCACCACCTCCTTTGAAGCTCCAAACTCCAGTCCCCCAAGCCAATATAAAAATCTCATTTAGCAGTGTTTGGCTGGGTGACGAATGGGGGGGACTTGTCTAAACATGATTTATGAATTCCATTGTGCTTTTATGAACTACCTCAACTCTTATATCTTGTGACTCTCTGCGCTGCCTTATGACTCCCTTTTATTGTATTGGGCCTCGTGGTTCTTATGCTAAGGACACAGGAGAATAGTTTTGGTACATCAGCTCTTAAATAATTGATAGTTAAGCACTACAAGTTGCTGAATAGACCTGTCTGGGGAGAACAAATGACCTATGGCATTCAAGAAAAAACAGTTTTCTCCAATTTCCCTGCAGAGCCCTGGGATTTGAAAGGTTGTGCTTTCGCCAGAGGCAAAACAAACATGAGATATTAGCGAGGGTTCTTGAAAACAGAGTCTGAGTCACTCACGGAAGGCACTAGAAGAGCCAGGCCACTCAGCAAAGTGGGTTTTAGTGCTCAGCTGTGATTACCAACTCAGAGCAAAGCTGGGCTTCATCCACACCAGCTCCAGCTGAACTGTCCCACCTCACTCCTCAGCAAAATCAGCAGCAAAAAAGGGTTTTCAGAACAAAGCCAGAGCGGCAAAACCCCCGCAATAATCAGAAACTCCGTCTGACCACCTGCAATCGAGAACATCTCTGCTCATCTTTCATTTCCAACCTGTCAGAGCTGCAGTCAAAGCAAGGCCAGAGAGGTGCAGCCACAGAGGGAAAAGAGCTGTAAAAACTGCAGCAGAGTGGTTCTGCCAGACTGGCTGTGAGAGGCCTTCCATGGTTAAATAAATAATATTTCCTCGCTGATGATTTATCCAGGATTGGATGTTCTTAACGAGATTCCTGAGCCCTGAAGTGCTCCTGGAAGAGGCTGAGCTGACAGTACAAAGGCAGAGCAGCAGCAGAGAACAGAAATGATAAAACAGAGCTTGGAACAGCCAAGGATGGGTTTGGCACGAGCGTCTTCTGCGTGAGGGAACTTTCTCCTGTGCAAACTTTGCCTTTTCATTTCAGCAAAACGGGCCCATCTCGAACATCTCTATTTTCTCCTCTGTAATGCCATCATTTTGCCTCTCTAAACAACAAAAAGAAATCTCTGCTTACAGCTTGACTGGTTCACAAACATCATTGTGTTTTGCAAACAGGAGGATTTGCTGTGTTACAGGAAAATTAGGAACCCTGAGGTTTGAGAGAGAGCCACACTGGGGTTTTGTGTCAGTTTGGGGACACAAGAGAGACCCAAAGATGTGATCCCAAGGAAAATATTCTCAGAGGAGGAACTGCCACTGATCCCAGCTCCACACAGAGCAGATGAAGGGTTTTGTCAGACTCCCAGGAATTAAAATTGGGCTTGCTCAGAGAACAGAACAGTTGAAAGGGATGCACCTGTCCCCCAGGGAAATGTGTTCCCAATGCAGAGGAGTTAGATTCATCACTACCACGCTGGAGAATCTTGGAATCCCAGAATTCCAGAGTGGTTTGTGTTGGAAAGGACCTCAAAGCCCATCCAGTGCCACCCCTGCCATGGCAGGGACACCTCCCACTGTCCCAGACTGCTCCCAGCCCCGTCCAGCCTGGCCTTGGGCATTTCCAGGGATGGAGCAGCCCCAGCTGCTCTGTTGGAAATGCAGTAGGACAAAAATTTATCCACTTTCACAGATTTCCTACGCTGTTCTGCCTGAACGTCGTAAATATTCCAAGAAAAAGCCCAAACAAACAGGGCTGGGCCTTGTTATCCCAGCTGATAACCTGAGCTAAATAAAACGTTTGAAATTCATGATTCTGGGAGGTTTTTGGCGATCTGCTGCAGCGCTCCCGTGGGAAGGCTGTGGGCGAGACAGAATTGCGTTTGTATTTATAATTGTGCCTTGTGTAACAGATGGACAAGAAAGGTCCACCTCAAAAATAAACCTTATTTTGTTGTAACAGCATGTTAACAACCACAGCAGTCAGCACTTCGTGAGGAAAACAGCGAAGAGTTGTTATTTAAATCATCTCAAAAGCAGAAGCTTTGGAGTGGGTTAAAACCCACAAGATTATAAAAAAAAAATAATAATTTCTCTCAAGACCAGAATTTAAAAACGATTCCTGCAAACACCTTTTAGATCATTTTATGAGTGCCACAAACAGGATTCATTTCGGCTGTTTATTTTTAACAGTTCCTTTGTGCAGCAGAATTCGGATGATGAAGTGGTGGAAAACGAAATGTGAATAGCAAATAACGATTGGAAAAAGGACATAAAGACGCATTTAATAGTGAGGGAACATTTAAAAATAGTCAGCTAAGACAGACATCTGCACAAAACTCCGTGCAGGGTGACATCAGCTGCCACTAGAAAGGGTGAGATAATCTGGAGTTATTTATACTCCATGAAATTATTGCTATTTTGAGGTAATTTTGGGAGAAATAGATGCCAACGTTGGTTTACAGTGACTTTGTTTTGGTTGTGTGGGATAATTCCTGCAGCTGTAACAACACCTGCTGGAAAGATTCCTGTTCCTGTGCTGCTCAGAACTAAGTTCTTTAGTTTTTTAGTTCTGCCTGTCAGAACTAAAAAACAGTTCTTCCAAAGAGAACCAGGAAAAGCTGAATATAATGAGGAGCTGCTGAACAATGTGATCATCCTGTTTCAGCATCACTGGGATACGGCTGACTCACGGGCTCCTAACCATTATTCCCCCAAATTTCTAACAGAGAACTCACTCCTAGGTAGAGCTGGGGGTGAGTTTAGCAATTATTTACCACAAGGGGTGATTTTACTGCCAACTTCCAACACCAGCTCACCCAGCAGAGCCAGTTCCCCCTTTTAACTCTGATCCCAGGACTGAAATTAGGAAATAACCCATCCCTTCACACCCAAACCCACTTTAACTCCCATCCCAGGACAGCAATTAGTGAATAACCCATCCCTTCACACCCAAACCCCCTTTAACTCCCATCCCAGGACTGAAAATAGGAAATAACTCTTCCTTTCACACCTAAACGTGCACAGAGACACCGCGGGCATGGGCAGAGATCTCTGCTGCTCCTCTCAATCGGAGCAATTATCAAAGGCAGTCCAGGCAGGAGGGTTCTGGCCCTGGGAAGCCAGTGGGGTTTTGATCGTGACTTCCAGCACGTGGCAGATCTGTGCCTCTGATGCCTGAGAGAGGGAGGTTACTTAGAACAGAGGCCAGGCAAGATTCAGAGAATAAAATGGGGATTTATTGCAGGGACTTCAACAGGGACACCTCGGGCACTCAGAGCCTCTCCGGGAGAGGCCACAGCCAAGCTGGACCCCGGGGCCCGAGTTTGCTGCACTTGGATCAGTTTGGATCCATTCCCAGATCAGGGTTCATTCTCCAGTGACAATTGCAGGGGATGATGGAATTGAGCCCAAGTCTGTCCCCCCTTTTAGAGGCTCCGTTTCCATCTTTGGGGGCCTGGGCCAACGAGGTGTCCTTGAATGCAGCCTGGAGAGGATTTGTTGTGTCTGAGCAGGATGGGAGAACAGGAGCTCACAGACTGTATGGAGTTTTAGAGTTCCACACTAAAGCACTGCAGGATTTGAAAAATACAAAAGCTGAATCTTAAAGGACCACCATGAGCTCCAAGCTCTTTGCTGGGCAGCACAAAGGGAAGCAAACAGCGCCCGTCTCACGCTACAAACGAGAGCAATTCCGGCCACCGAGCTGAGCTTTTCTCCAGGCTCTGTCCTAACGAGAGCAGCGATGGCCACGGACAGAATATCTCCCATTTATCACGCCCCAGCCAGGATCTGGATTTGGTTGAGTTCACCTTTCCTGTGGCTGCAGCTCATGCCCAGCACAAGCCGGTTCCGTTCAGGAGCCGCGAAGCCAGCAATCAATTTCCCGCTGAGACCTGAGTCTCAAAAGGAAAGTTCTGATTTATTACGTGTACGGCCTGGATCTGCTCACAGGGGCTGACAGATCACATTGAAACACGTGCCCTCAAGCTCTGGGTGACGTGGCAAGTGCCCTGTGATACATGATACCACTTTTGACCTTTGAATTGGACAATTTGTCAGTGAAAAAAACAGGTTTTTTCTGCCTTGCACGTAAGCTGAACCCGAGGGGGGAAAGCCCCATGCTGACATCCTAAGGGAAGTTGTCTGGAAAGCTGAAAGTTCCAATTAATATCAGGGAAGTCATAAAATTAAATTCGCTCATTCTTTTGTTGCTCGACATTTTAATTTCTGTGTATTCCACGCAGATGAACTGCAGTGACTGATCCTTTTCACACAAAACCACACTTCAGCTCTCACTGAGGTTCCAAAACCCACAGAATTTACACATCAGCGCCACAGGATTTTCCTCATGGGATGGTCAATGCTGGTGTGAAGGAATCCTCCAAAAGAAACCACCAGCTGTGACATAGGAATTTTGTTTACTGCAATGAATATTTAGTGTTAAATGAAAGAAAGAGTCAGGGATGAACCCTTGGGAAGTTCTTATCCTTCAGGTGAACTTCATGGTGAATTTTCAGTGCTGGGTTTATGGCTGAATTCGATGATGTCCAAGGCCTTTCCCACCTGTATAAAATCTATGATTCCAGTCCCCCACAGCTCATTTTGGGGGAATATTGCACAGAAAAAGCAAACACAATATTGACCACAACAAGGAATTTTATGGATCTCCTCATTCTTTCCACTTATAATGCACCAAGGGCTGTGTTTTAATTCACATTTCTGCGCTGACTGAGGCAAACCAACTGCCTGGAAGAAGAGATGAGCCATGTGGAGACTGCCTCAGGTGAGGACACGGGTCTGTGGCCACGGGGGCAACCTGGTGGCCTGACCACCTCCTCCAGGGGCCCACCTGGCCACCACCAGCCCTGCTCATCGTCTGCCTCTTCTTGGAGAAGAGAGGAGCCAGGCCGGGGGACACACAGATGGACATTCACCAGGGCCCAGACGCGGAATTCCAGCTCCAGGAGCAGCTCCAGAGCCATTCCAAGGGGCATCAGCAGGAGCAGCAGCCCAGCCGACAGGCAGCCTCTGCATTAATCACTTTACAGAACATAACTGGGGTGTTGTTATGAGTCCAAGCAAACAGAGAAGTGCTTTAGGACAAAGAGCTCCATTCCAGCTCATTCTGAACCTCAGAACTCCAAACACTGGGCAATTATCTCTGAGCACATTCCAAGCCCAAAACCAGAATCTAAGTGATCAGTGATGCTGGACTCGCTTCTGTCTCAGTTGTCATTTATGTAAAGTGGGAGCAGCAGCTCTGAGCTCCATCAGCGAGAGCCTAAAAAGGCATTATCAGAATCAAGGGGATGATTCAGGGTTTATTTTGAAGGCTGTGCACACTCATCCTGCAGCAGCAAACAGGGACACATCCACCGAAATCAGGGAAGCCACAACAATCCTGCCCAGCTGAGCCCACGGCCTGCATTCCCAGAAAACACCGATTTGGGACCAAAAACCCAGAATTGAATCACACTTTGTTCCAGGGGGAAGCTCTGCTCCTGTCAAATTCCCTCTCTGCAGTGTTTCCACTGAATTTTCTATCTCATTCTGTTTTTTCAAACACCGCTAGTGAGCCCCTCGCAGATTGTTTCTGCCGGCAAAGCCAGGGAAAAGAAAAGGATTGCAGCGAGACTCCTCTCAGATTGGTCTTGCCTGGATTTAAAAGCCTTCAGGAAGCATTTGAGGTAATCCAGGAAGATTGAGGAGCGCAGATGCAGCTCGCAGGATGCGAGGACTAATGCATGTAATAACTGTATTTCTTTAAAATGACTTTCTCCGGCAGAGTTAAAGGCAGAGATGTAACTAAGGGATTGGACTCCGGCCAACTTGTAATGGTTCTGCTGTTTATCTTTTTTTTTTTTTCCCTGATCCCCCTCAGCAGAAAGAGCAGAACAAGCATTTTACTACGAGATTTAAGGTTTGCTTTCACTCCCTCTCCCGCTCAGCCCTCCTGCCCCAAACATCGCTGGGGCGCACAAATCAAAGCCGGAATTGCCTGAGCCGCAGCAGCAGCAGGAAACCCACTGCTCCGGCTATTTTTACTTGCTCTGTCTGCTGGAAAAAGGGAAGAGAGATAAGACAAAGTATTCATCAATATTTTAGTATTAATAGATCAGAGCAGAAGGAGTAAAAAATTGCAGGTTACACCGAGTGCAATTTAGCAGTGGCCACTCCGTCACCAAGGTGACCGAGATTTGTCTTAGAGAAAAGTTCTTTTCTCAACATTTTTATCAAGAAACTGTGGAGCAGACCCTGAAAGGAGTGTGGATTTTGAGGGTTTTTTGCTGTTCTTCATAAAAACACAGGTTTTGCTGCTTCCCCACCTCTGCTGCCCTTACCTGTACCCAGAACCACGGAGAAGTTCTTTTCTGAATATTTTTATCCAGAAACTGTGGAGCAGACCCTGAGAAGAGTGTGGATTTTGAGGTTTTTTTGCTGTTTTTCATAAAAACACAGGTTTTGCTGCTTGCCCACCTCTGCTGCCCTCACCTGTACTCACAACCACGGGGTTGAGGGCTGCCCTACAACCCCTTTTCAGTCCTTATTAAACCCATAAAGAGGAAAGTTTCTCCTCAGCTGGTTCATGCAGACAATGAAATACTCACACAGAGCTCAGAAGAAAGTTTGGAACCTGGATATGGATGTTTTAAATTGTTCAAGGATGGAAAACACTGTCCTGATAAAGAACCCCATGCAGAGCACACTTTACATCCTATGGAAGAGGAAAATGTCTCACTTGGCACGTGGGACAGGGTGGGAAAATGCTCTGTGGCTTTCACGCCTCTGGGTTCCATCCATTTCCAGTTCTCAGGGTTTTTCCAGCCAGCAACCTGCTCCACCAACCTTTGGAACAGTAATTCACAGGATATTTTAGAGATACATTTCAGATCCGTGGCTGAAAAGCCTCAAATGCCGAGCACAGCAGTGATTCCGTGCTGCTTTTCCTGCTCCTCTCATTCCAATCCCCGCTAAGACCGAGCAGCAGCTGCCCTGAGCCCCGGCTGAGAGGACAGCCTGCTTTGCTCCTGCTCTCTTGATCCGTGTGATTCCAGCTCATTTCCCAGCGCCTGCCCCCGAGTTAAGTTCTGCTGTTTGAAACCCACAGCGCAGAAAGCAAGACCTGGCCTCCTTCCATCACCTCCCGAAGTCATTTGCAAGGTTAACCACAGGGAAGGCAGGTGAATTTTCTGGAAACCGTCACCTTCAAAGCCCTTTTTTCATGTGCTCCCCCCCACGTTGGCCATTTGCTCAGCAGGTGCTGTGGCACTCGACACTCCCAGCACACTCCTGACCAGAAAATTGGTCAAAGAATTCAGATTTATGCAGTGCAATAACAACCAGCCTCACAGCAAGGCTGGCACGGAGCAAATAAAGACGAAAACTCTCCTTGCACTCCTGCCAAAATCTCTGGCAAACAAAACAAGCCCGTAATAGAATCCTGCTTGTAAAAACGCTTCAGGGTGCCCGTGTTCCAGGGGCTGGGAGCACCATAAATTAAGTAGTGGATGCCTGGGACAAAACCCTGTGGGATACCTGAGCCAACCCACCAGGTGGAGAAATTGAAAACAAATTGATAGCCTTGGGAGAGGAAATATTGGAACCAAGCAATTACAGAGCCAGACTGTCTGGGCTGAGGGGCTGGCACAGGCAGCAATGATTTGCATTGATGCAGCACCAGGAGTGCAGTGTCAGGTGATGTCCCAGAGCTCTGCACAGCAACGGGGAAAGAGGGAAGAAGAAAACAACCAACAGCAAACCCAACAAAAGCTGGAGTGTGTTTGAAACCAGGAGAGAGGGGTTTTGTCATGTGGGGCAAGGAGGAGGCAGCTGGTCGGGGTGTCAGCCCCCGTGGTGCTCGGGCACATCCCTGTTTCCACAGCGCCCCTGGAAACCCAGCCTTTCCCCGGTTTGGTTCTCCAACATGAGCCAAAGAAGCAAAGGAGATTCCTGTTTACACATCCTGTCCCTTCTCCCTGTTTTCATTATTTCACCTCTGCACCCTCCCAGCCTGCGTGGCTGTCCCAGCTCTACTCCCTGCACTGTGCAGCAGAAGGGGATAGAAATCATTAATTTCAATTTTTATTCTGTTTTTCCTGATGCAAACGGCACCCCGGGAAACCCAGCCTTGCCCCTCATTTGGTTCTCCAACACAAGCTGATAAAGCAAAGGAGGTCCCTGGTTACACAGCTGTCCCTTCTCCCTGTTTTCATTATTTCACCTCTGCACCCTCCCAGCCTGCGTGGCTGTCCCAGCTCTACTCCCAGCTCAGTGCAGCACAAAGGGATATAAACCATTAATTTCAATTTTTATTCTATTTTTCCCGATGCAAACAGGCACTTGAGGCGCTCAGCCTCCCCCTGCAAGCCACCCCTGCTGTAGAGATCCTGCAGAATCAACCCCTGACAGCTTTAAACGGTGCCCTTTGGCTGAGTACACCTTTCCTGGGACAAATCCATGATTACCTGCAACTCCCAGCCCACCGCCCGCTCCGTGCTGCTCCCGCAGTGGTGTGTGCATCACTGAGGCTCAGGAAATGCCACACTCCGTAACTGGCTGCTCCAGGGTCTGTTACAGGAGAGAAAAGTGAGCCCGTGACAAATTTTCCACAAGTTTTCCACTTGTCCCTGTGGGCTGGAGCAACGCCAGGGCCCGGGTGAGGGTGTCACCTCAGCTCTGAGCTCCTGGCACAACCCCTTGAAGGGAAGGGTGGCCTTGTAGGAATGGGAGAAATGGGGATAAAATTCCCCAATTCAAGGCACAGAGAGTCACTAAAGCTGGAAGAGAACTCCAAAATCATAAAGTCCAACCCTAACCATCCCTCTAAGGAGTCGGGAGCTTGGCACAGGAAAAAGTTTCCCCAGGAAAATCTTCCTCGCATTATCCCGAGGGCTCTGTATTTTGCAAGCAGGCAATGCCAGAGAAGCACTTTCAATAATTACAATTTTACCGCTCCAAAAGCTCGGCTCAGTTAAGCTGAAATGCAGGACTGCTCCTGATGGTTGTGAATAACACCAGGAACCGCTTGCCAGGCTGCTGCAAACCCGCTGATCACGGGCACAGAGCACACCTCGCTCTCCCCCTGAGCACCCAGGCTCACACAGCCCCGGAGTGGGGAATCAGGGCAGCTCCTGCCTTTTTTAATCCAATTTTGTGTCATTTATGCTTCACAACAGAACAGCCCTGCTCCAGCAGTGTGGGAAGAGGGGATTTGGGGAGCCCTGGTGCTTCCCAGAAAAACCTCTCAGGTGGAACTGCCCCAGCTTGCCCTGCATGCTGGGAAAGGCAAAGCACAACGTGGGACAGCAGAGCATGGAAATCAGGGAGCCAGGAAGCTCCTGGAGTGCTGCTGATGAGGCTGCACTAATTAGAGGGGCTTGGGATTTGAGTGATTCCGTAAGAAACTTGACTGAAGAGGAGATCTGGTGGAAAAGGCAACTTCTGCAAGGATTTGAGGACATTCTCCTCTGCAGCTCCGTGCAGGAGGGCAGGCACAGAGCAGAGGAGCACTTCTGGATAATCTGAACACAAGAGCAGCCACCTCATGTGCTGAGACAGCTGAATCAGGGCGAGGGGATGGCTTAGAAATCATTCCTCAGGTTTCAGAGCTCCAGGGGAAGGATTGATGCCTTCAGATTCAGCTTTTGTATTTCCCAGCCCCTGCAGTGCTTTAGTGTGGAACTCTCCCACTCCCCACAGGCTGGGAGCTCCTGTTCTCCCATCCTGCTCAGACACAACAAATCCTCTCCAGGCTGCCCTCAAGGACCCCTCGTTGTCCCAGGCCCCCAAAGATGGAACCGGAGCCTCTAAAAGGGGGGACAGACTTGGGCTCAGTTCCATCATCCCCTGCAATTGTCACTGGAGAATGAACCCTGATCTGGGAATGGATCCAAACTGATCCAAGTGGAGCAAACTCGTGCCCCGGGGTCCAGCTTGGGTGTGGCCTCTCCCGGAGAGGCTCTGAGTGCCCGAGGTGGCCCTATTGAAGGCCCTGCAATAAATCCCCAGTTTCTTCTCTGAATCCTGTCTGGCCTCTGCTCCCGGGAGCCTCTCCAAGGCATCAGGATCAGATTCACCCTGGAAGCAGAAGCCAAAGACGCCAGGAAGAAGGAAGCTTTCACCTCCTTGCTTGCCCACGGAAGTAGGGACTGCTTCCCTGCTCAACTGCTTTTGTCAAACTTCAGATCCAGAAAAAGAAATCTAAAATATTTTTTTTTTAGTGGCTCTTTTTCCAGGATGGAGTGGCTACATACCCATGAGGGAGTTCGAGGCTTGCACTGAAGAACATTGCCATCATAAATAAGGATGATTCCCTCATTGTAAAGAGTGTAAAAATGAGCAAATACAGGGACTTTCAGAGTAGAGCTTTCAGAAAATATTGTCACTGACTGATTTTTTGAAGCAAGATCATTGTAGCTGCATTATTTGTGATATTATGTAGCTGTGACGCTCAGCTGTTACCTCTGGATTTAGAAATATTATGAATATTTCCTAATATTTCAAAATATTATGAAATTAAACTTAGCATGAAATAATGACAGTTCCATGTCCTTACCCTCAGTGCCAGGACTGTTCCTCAGCTCAAATGCTCTGAATCTGCGCTTCGCACAAGGACACCTGAAGGTTTTATATCAAATATTTCCTAAACGTAAACGGGAACAGCGAGTGCAGCTCAGCAATGCCCCAGAGCCAGAGTCTGACAGAGATCTGCTTGTTTGTCCCCAAATGTTAACCCAGTGTCCCCCAGGGCTCTGCACAGTGGAGCCACCGGTTGTGACAGCTCAGGGCAGCCTCTGAAGCAGCTCCTGGAGCCTGCAGGGGATCTGCTGGTGCAGCTCCGTCTGGCATCGGCGTTACCCCTGACAAGATAAATCAGATGAAAATGCGCCGGCAGCCGCGGGGTCTGGGGTTTGCTGAGAGCAGGAGAGCTCTGAGCACGTTGGTTTTGGCCACTCAGCTGGCCCAGGGACCCTGGGGGGTGTGAGTCCACATTAAGGGTTGCAGGGAGAGATAAATCTCCTCTGACTGGATGGCCGCCGGCCATTAAGGGGCTCCATAATAAATGTTCATCATTTGGGCCTGATGGGGGATTAAGAGAGTCAGACTCGCCTTGGGGTTTGAAGGTGGGAAGGCTGAGGATGCCCTGGCATTGATCTGGGCAGGAGCCAAGGGGTCTGGGGCACGATTTGCTCAGCCCAGAGCAGCTGAAGCACTCCCTGAAACTGAGATCCCAACAATCCCTAAACCCTTCCTACACACATTCCCTGATTTTCCACATTCCAGCATCGTGGGGATGCTGCAGCTCCCTTTCCAGATTTATTTTTTGGTCCGTTCAGCACTGTAAAATTCCCTTTAAGGCACGTTCTGAGCTTTTTCAGGGACAATAGTCCCGGAGAAATACGAGGTGGGGGCGATTTAATGCCCTNTAAAATAAAATAAAATATTAAAAATCATCCTCCTGGTCTGTTTACTGATAAAAATATGCAATTAAGGTGATGTTTTCATTAATTTGTTTTTTATTTTATTTGGTTTTCTATTTGTTTTTCTTATGGAATGTAATCTCTCAGACCCCTCTTTGGGCAGGACTCTGTATTTCTG
Source organism: Pomatostomus ruficeps (assembly GCA_013400735.1). Taxonomy (NCBI): domain Eukaryota; kingdom Metazoa; phylum Chordata; class Aves; order Passeriformes; family Timaliidae; genus Pomatostomus; species Pomatostomus ruficeps. Next base: position 45,813 of record VYZT01032541.1, on the reverse strand, counting down.
CAGCGACAATCACCCAAAATCTGGTAATCCCTAAAAACTCCCTTCCATCTGTGGAATTCTGCTTGTTTTGGTGGTTTGGTTTCTCCATCCCAATTATTTCCAGGCCTTTATGCCGAGCATGCCCAAAAGGAAGGGGGATATTCGTGGAGCTGGGTATTTATAACCACTGAATTTCAGCTTGCAAGTGACAAATGCTCCTTGTTTCCAACATTCCCTCGAGCCTTCTGGAGAGTGTGATTTCTTATTTTCCATGTGAAACCCTCCATCTCTGCTCTCCTACAGCTCCCAATGAATCTCTCTCCAGATTTTACACAGACGTGAACACCCATAAAATTGCCAGTCCGAAGCTGGAGGCAAAAAGAAAAAAAAAATTAAATTTATTGATAAATGACGCTAACGAGAGTTGACATTTGACCAAGCTTGTTAAAGCAATTGGAATATCTGATATCATTAAACCTAATAAAGATGAAATAGCCAGCATTATAAATTACACCGTGCACCCCAAGATTTATCTTCTGCACAATGGTACTAAACGGAGCTGCTCAAAGCATGGTCTTGTGTTCAGACTAACAGCTACTGCAAACACATTTAAAGGCTAAAATTAATTAAAATTGCGTGAACGCTCATATTTTACTGCTTCTGGAATCTTGCAGCACTGAAAAACAAGATAGGTTGGGATCATTCAAGAATCCAGAGCGTTAATTTAACTGTGTCTCAAAAAAACCTGAAAAGAATCCCTGAACAAACAGATTTCTGTTCTACAGGACCACATGGATATGAAGGGAATTCCCATTTCCTGCTGAAATTCAAGTTTGTTTTGTTAGGGAAATAAAGGTTTGTCCCAGCTGAACCAGGCAATTTCTCAAGGAAAGGGAAAGCAACCCTTTAATTCTGGTTCAGAATTCCTGGAGATGGCTGCAAGAAATCCAGGGAATAATGAAAGTACTGCTGGTCAAACTCCCGAGGCAGCAGGGAGAGATCCCTCCAATCTCAGCCATTTGGAGACCAAAATCCCTGGGGGCCTCATAGAAAATTCCAAACAGAGGTGAGAATCCAGACCTGGAATTACAGGAATGGGCTGAATCATAAAATCTGTGCAGATGTGGATGGAAAACAGAGGGGCTGAGCTGGATGCTGGAAAGATGGGAAACAGAGCTGGATGTTGGAAGGATGGAAAGGAGAGGGGCTGAGCTGGATGTTGAAGGATGGGAAGCAGAGGGGCTGAGCTGGATTTTGGAAGAATGGAGAGCACAAGGGCTGAGCTGGACACGGGAAGGATGGAAAGGAGAGGGGCTGAGCTGGACACGGGAAGGATGGAAAGGAGAGGGGCTGAGCTGGACATTGGAAGGATGGAGAGCAGAGCTGGATGTTGGAAGGATGGGAAGCAGAAGGGCTGAGCTGGATGTTGAAGGATGGGAAGCAGAGCTGGATGTTGAAGGATGGAAAGCAGAGGGGCTGAGCTGGATGTTGGAAGGATAGAGAGCAGAGCTGGATGTTGGAAGAATGGGAAGCAGAAGGGCTGAGCTGGACATGGGAAGGATGGAAAACACAAAGGCTGAGCTGGACACCGGCAGGATGGAAAACACAAAGGCTGAGCTGGACACCAGCCGGGAGCCACTGGAAGGTGCTGGGAGAGTCCCCAGCTCTGGTTCAAAGTTCCCAGTGCAGGATGAGACTGGGATGAGGGAGTCTGGGAATGCTCAGTGGGTGGCAGGGACCCCCCAAACAGCAGAGAGGTTTCTGCGGGCCCTGCTCTGCTCTGTTCTCCCTCCACAAGCTCTGCTTTCCTTCCTCTTCCCCCCACACGAAATTTCCCACAAGAGAATGAATTTCCATGGAATCAAGGCCTTGGTTTCCCTGGAATTTCCCCATGGTTGCTGCTGGTCCCTGGCAGAAGTGACAATCCCGGCTTTGCGCCGGCCCAGCGCAGTGTCACAAACGAGATTAGGACTTCCCCCAGCAAACAAACATCTGCATCCAATGAATCCCCTCGGAACAAAGGCCCTGTTTTCATGCAGATCAGCTCAGTAATAAAAATTAAGAAAAAAACCCATAAATCCTCCAGAAATACACTGTAATGGATGAGCAGAATTCCCTCTGGATAAAGGGAATTATCACTGTACGTCCCCATGCCAGAGCAGCCAGGAGATTTCAAAAGAACAGATCTGTTTTCATTGAAAGGTATCCATTTTAAATGAATTTAAGCCTTTGATTTGTGGCTGCTGCCAGAAGCTTTGTGTCCTGTGACAGCCATCTCCACTGAGCTTGACCAATTTGCATATAAAACCAACAGAAAACAAAACATTTCAGGGGGGTTGGTTGTTAAAACATAATAATAATAACCTTTTAAAATTGCCGTGGAATAGAAACATTCGGATGAAAATCCAAATTGTGAATCTTAAGAATTGTTTTTTGTGATTTCTACTAAACAGATATCCCTAAAATAAACTCTATTTTTTATATTTTTAAAGAGGATTAAGAAATGTTTCCTTGGGATTTTCAGAGTGATTATTATGAAAGGGAATGGAAAGAGTTCCAGGGCTTCACCGCCCTCAAAGGGAAGAATTTCTTCCTAAAATCCCATCTAAATCTCCCCATCATTAAGGAATGCTCATCTCTATAGACTGGATTTTAGTCTGGGCTCACTTTTCCAAAGTTTCCACCAGATCAGAGACAAACACAGTACACAGGCCATGAAAATCCATTTTTTTGGGGAGAGGTTTGCTCTGAACTCCTGGTGATCAAACAAACCTGAATTTTCCATTTATCAGGATGCTCCCAATGTCTTCTGTGGCACAGCTCGAGCTCAGGTGCCTTCCCAGGAGCACTGGGGATGGAAAATGGCCTCAAAAAGGGATCAATTCATGTAAAAACCCCTCACCATCCCCTCCAAGAAGTTCAGATCACAGAACAGGGTGGGAAAGACCTTTAGGGTCATGGAGTCCAAGAGATGCCTGAGCAGAGGCCGCCCAGAACAGAGGCCAGACAAGATTAATTAAGAGAATAAACTGGGGATTTATTGCAGGGCCTTCAACAGGGACACCTCGGGCACTCAGAGCCTCTCCGGGAGAGGCCACAGCCAAGCTGGACCCCGGGGCACGAGTTTGCTCCACTTGGATCAGTTTGGATCCATTCCCAGATCAGGGTTCATTCTCCAGTGACAATTGCAGGGGATGATGGAATTGAGCCCAAGTCTGTCCCCCCTTTGAGAGGCTCCGTTTCCATCTTTGGGGGCCTGGGCCAACGAGGTGTCCTTGAGTGCAGCCTGGAGAGGATTTGTTGTGTCTGAGCAGGATGGGAGAACAGGAGCTCCCAGCCCATGGGGAGTGGGAGAGTTCCACACTAAAGCAGGGCAGGGGCTGGGAAATACAAAAGCTGAATCTGAAGGCATCACCGCCGCTGCTGAGCCCCATTAAACCACACCCCACACCTTTCCCAGCTCGGGGGGGTGGTGGAACAACCCAAACCCACCCAATTTCTCCCCGGTAAAGCCCTGAACTGTGCAGCAGCTTTACAGCACCGAGCAGGAACATCTGAGGGAGCAGAGTCCTTTATAATCAGAATTTGCTCAGCACCACGTTCTCCTTGCTCACGTTGACAACTCTCATTAAGGGCTGCCTTCCCCACCTGCTCCACGAGGGAAGGCTGCAGTGAGCCGCATGCTGATCCAGGGAGAGCTCCCTGCAGGCTGCAGCACCGAAATTCAGCCCAAATATTCATGGAAAGAGGGAAAAACACTTCAAGAAGCATTCAGGGAAGCAGAAGTGGGATGCAGGAACTGCAGAGAGCATCAGGACAGACTCAGCAACATTGGAACAGCATCCTGCAGCTCCCTCTTCCTTCTGTCCTAAAATTTGTCTTTTCCAGGCCAAAGTTTGAGCATGAAAAGCGAAGTTTGGAAATATTTTTTCCTTAATATCCACTATTACTCGTCTCACTGATACTCGATATATTAATATCTAATTACCTATCAGCTGTTATCCAAAAATTCCACAAATCCCGAAAGTCCAAATGAGACTTCAGAGGTTGAGTCAGGAATTCTCAACTCATACTTTTTGCTGACTGGGAATTCGGCCACAATTTAAAGTTTTCAGTAAGCAAGAGTGAGCAGCTGGGGGTATTTCTCAGCAGAGAGCAGTTCTTTGGCAGAGCAGAGCCCTGACGAATGAAACCATAAAGGAAGAAGAGGAGCCCTGGAAATGAGGAGATAGCTCCATCAAACATTCCCATTGACTAAACATCCTTTTAATGAATAAGTGCAATTAAGTGTTGCTCTGACCTGCTCTGCTCTTTTTTAAAGTGACTAATGTATTTTATGAATAATTTAGGTCTCTTTTTAAATGCACATGAAGTCTCCACTTTCTGTTTCAGCGACGCGCGAGGCAGCGCAGATCTGACAATCCTTGATTTGACAGAAAAATACTGTTTTCTCCAGACCAACAAACCCACAAACAGAGATTATGTTCGGGAAATCCCTCATCAAAACCGTTCCAAGCAACAACACATCTGCTCTTATTTACAGACACAAAAAGATGCAGCTCCCCATCAACCAGCAGAGTCATTAATTCTGCTTTACTCTTTGCAAAGGCTCTAAACCTTCAGCTCTGCTTGGAGAAACACCTTTTTGTCCTTGGCCAAAATCTTCTTGCTGATATTTGCACCTCAGCAAGTGCAGAGATTGTTTATGCCTTTTAATTCGGTCTGGTTTGCATTTTAAAGTGGGGTTTTTTTGTGTACACAATTAATTGAGGGGGTTCAAACCACAGATTAAAGGCTCCTCCAGTTATGTCGCAGCTTTGTGCAACTTGAAAGCGTTCACAGCAGAGCAGAGCAGATTTCAGTGCCCAGAGCACCTGCCCAGGTTCAGCTCCAGCCTCGGATCCGAAAGCCAAGTGCCAGAAACTCCCTCTGGGTTTGAAACATGTGAACACTTTGTCTTTTTAAACAGCTCAGGGAGTTTATTTTCATGCTTGGGAGATAATCAGGATATCTCTGGCTGGGAATTCAGATGAGCCGTTGCTTGTGAAGGGCTCTGTGGTGTTTTTAATGATCCCCAGGGCTCAGTTCCCTCTCTGCTGCTCCGAGGAGCAGCCACAGCCCCTGCTGCCCGTCCCCAACCTGAGCCAGCACAGTCCCACAGATGGCACCAGGGAGGGAAAGGTCACACAGGACAAACAAAAATCAAAAAATTCACGTTGGAAAAGACCTCTAAAATTATTGAGTCCAAATGCCAACCTCGCACCACCAGGACATTCACCACTAAACCATGTCCTGAAGTGACATAATCAGATTTTTTTTGAACACTTCCAGAGGTGGGAACTCCACCGCTTCCCCGGGCAGCCTGTTCCAGAGCTTGACAACATGATTTTTTTTTTTTCTAATACCCAATTTTCCAATACCCAATTTTTTTTTCTTATACCCAGTCTGAACCTCCCCTGGCACAATTTGAGAGAGTTTCTCTTGTCCTGGTACTCAGGAAAAGGGTCTGAGTCCCACCTCACTCCACCTCCTGTCAGGCAGTCGTGGAGGTCACACAATTCTGACCTTGTTTTCCCACCAGGGACACAAAAAACCCACGGGCCAGACAGTTAAAAGTGTTTTAGGGATGCACACATTGAAAAATCAAAATAAACACAATTATTAATGGTCACAGAGAAGGTGTTGCTGGTATCTGTGTAGATAGGCAGGACGCAGAGCCCTGCCCCGTTAATTGGGCCTGTAATTAACGCTGAGTCCCAGCTTTAACCCCCAAACCCTGCCTGGCTCCACATCAAGAGGCAGCAAAGAGCTTTGGGATCCCGGTGGGAAGGGAAGCTGGGGATTTTCAGAGCCTGGAGGCTGCGAAGCAGCAGAACAGGAGTTTGGATTCATCAGGCAAACGCAGCCTCCCTGGGGACAGCCCTGCCTGGGAGGGCCTCGGGTCACAGCTCCACGAGAGACTGAGAGGGAACAACTCAAACGCTCTTCAAATCCATAAATATTTGGGAGACTGGGAACATATTTACTGTAAACAGGAGGAGGAATTAAACAGCGAGCCTGGAATGGGGCCACAGCCTGCTGAGCGTTCCCTGGCTCATCTCCTACAGGTTCTGCAGAACAACAGCCCCGGCACAGCGGGAATCACCCGGGCCGGGCCAGGCTGATCAGAGAACCCTAATTAACCTCAAAGAGATCAATAACCAAGGCAGACCCCAGTCTGAAGAACTACAGAACTCGGAACCAATGAACACGGAACCAATGGATCTCTGTGGGTTTGACTGGATAAAGTTTGGGGACAATCGGGTAAAATCCCTGTGCCATGGAATGATTTTCTCTGCACAGCCGGGCTGGGTGTGGATGAAATGATTTCTGTGGCACATCCTGGCCAGAGCACCATCCTGGCCAGGAATAAAGCAATGCCTCGATTCTCTGACACTGAAAATGGATGGCATTAAGTAAAATATTTTTGGATGATGAAGAGGAGAAATGAGGAGCAGAAGGGGAAGGAAAGATCCTTTCACATGTGTGTGATCACAGGAACACTGGTGAATGGTAACACCGGGTTCTGCTCCGTTCTGGACCCCACAAAGCTCTGCAGGGGTGGCTCTAATTTCAGTTTTTCTCATTTGTGTGGCAGTGACAATGATGGGCAGTGTCCCCAGCATATAAAACACAAAAAATAAAACTGAAAGACCAAATTTACCTGATTTCTATGACCTCTCACATTCCACCTCACATCTCTTCCTGTATTCCTTGGTCTAATCTAATAAAACAAACAAACAATATTGGACGAGATTTACCATTTTTGTCCTTTTTTTGGGAGAGATATTAAGCTGCAAAGCATTGCTGCTGGCCTTTAATAAAAGGGAAAAGGCTGTAAACAACTTTCACTGCGAGACAAAGGAGAACTGAAGTACCTGGAATAAAGACTGAGTTAATTAATCTGGCATATTGAAATATTATATTTATATATATGAATTTCAGGTTCTTCCAGCCCAAACCATTCTGGGATTCTGTGAGGATTTTACGAGACAGAAATTGCATCCAAAGCTGCTGTTTCTGTCCTGCTGGGAAGCAGGAATGCTGCAGGTAGTGAACACCATAAGCTTTTACGAGAGACTAACTAGGAAACAGCTTTTATTATTCCAATAAATACCATTTGCATCCAGACAGCACTAAATAATGTCCACAAACACACAAAAATAGAGTCACTGCCTGAGAGCGAGCTTGCAGCGGGAAAGACAAGTTTTATTTACTTTATAGGAACCTTTTAGTTCCTTAAAGCAGCGAAATGTGATTTCATAATTATTACCTTCTGCTGTCCTGACATTTACATTACCATACAGTGCTGAGAGCCAGAAAATACCAACTGTTCTGCAGAGGATTTTGTTCTCTGCAGGGTAAAAATCTATTAACTGCGTTCAGGCCTGTGTATATATTGTAAAAAAAAAAAAAAAACCAACAAAAAACAAACCACTGGTGGATTGCGGGATTGGGAGAGCTTGGAGGCTGAACTCCGTGTGGAGTTGCATTTTATGGATTAATGGATGAGGGTGGGTTGGGAAGGGTTAAAGGGGATTTATGGAGTCTCCTATTCCAGGTGGCCCTGTACTCAGCAACTGGGCTGAGGAGGGGATGGGGAAATGCAACAGAATTTAATTTACATTCCTGATTTCCTGTGTTTATTGGTGCAAAGGTCTGAGCACTCCTGGAAGCGTGTGGAGATCTGTACAGTGACCCCCAAAATGACACCTGGGCCGGGACAGACTGATCAGAGAACCCAGCAATAAGCATCTAATTAACATCAGAAACAAAGATCTGTAACCAATAAAAACCCAAATACTCAGAACTACAGAACCTGGAACCAATGGACACGGAACCAATGCATCTCTGTGGGTTTGACTGGATAAAGTTTGGGGACAATCGGGTAAAATCCCTGTGCCATGGAATGATTTTCTCTGCACAGCCGGGCTGGGTGTGGATGAAATGATTTCTGTGGCACATCCTGGCCAGAGCCCCATCCTGGCCAGGAATAAAGCAATGCCGTGATTCTCTGACACTAAAAATGTTCCTGGAGAGTTTTTGTTTTTCCCGCAGTTTCGGGCACCATCACCAATTAATTCATTTCTCAGCTGGTGATGGGAGCCCCGATACCCACAGGGCAACCCCTGGGGTCTCCAGAGGACCATTCCTCATGGCCAGAAGCTGGGAAGAACTGGCACAGATTCCCAGAGAAGCTGTGGCTGCCCCTGGATCCCTGGCAGTGCCCAAGGCCAGGCTGGACAGGGCTGGGAGCAGCCTGGGACAGTGGGAGGTGTCAGGGGTGGGACCAGATGATCCTGAAGGTCCCACAGATTCCAGGACTCCTTCCCTGCCCCAGGAAAGTGGGAATCACAGAGATGGGGGAGGCCCTGGCTGCTCCAGCACCTTGGGAGGTTCCACGGCAGCAGCTCTGGAGGAGGAATGGATTTCTGGATTCCATAAAAACCATCAGCAGGAGGGAAGAGCTGGGCCAGAGCTCATTCCCTGCTGCCCTGACAGGCTGAAGATGCTCAATGCTTGTCCTCCTGTCACAGGGAGTGCCAGGTTGTCCCTCTGTGTCCCCAACACCAAAGGCAACGTGTGGCACTTACCTCTAAATTAGAAAATAATTCCAAGCTGCGCTCCCGATGCTCCATCACGCTATGGAGAGGCCAGCGCAGCCTCATTACAAATAAAAATCACAAATTAAGGTGGCTCCTCTCATTGACCGAAGAGTTTCCTTCGGAGATAATTCAGAAACCTCATTTTTGTGCTCTGAATTTCCTGAGAAGGAGCCCTGACCCCCTTCCCATCACTGTCTGCTCGGGCAATAATGGGAAATTATCCATGTCAGCCACTTCAGGACATCAGATCTGTCCCCTTTGCTTCTTGATTAATTGTTAATTGGATGGTCAGAACAGTGAATTTTGATGCTCCACTCTTTCCACAGCACCCCAGTGTGAGAGCAACGGCTCCATTTCTAATTTAGAAGCAATACAGAACTTTTTGGAAGCAAGGATAAATTGCATTTTCCCAGAATTTAAATCCCTAAGTTTACAGAGAAAATACCACTTCACAGGTAAAGATGATTTATGTAATTAAAAATACTCATGTACTATTAATAATCTCAATTTGCATGAGTATTAGGTCATTTTTATGTAATTAGCCGAAGCAGAGGGTTTTTTTGTCAATTAAACTAATTGTTTCTCGCACTAGGTGTAGCCTGAATATTGATCTTTTTTATTCAGCTCACTTACATAAGCAAATGAGATCTAATTGCCTCCTCAGCACATCATTACTCAGTTATTGTAAATTACAGAACTCCCATTCCCTCACACAACAACACCTCCTTTGTGCCGCTGCTGCCGAGGAGAGGCTGCTTAATTTGGGAACTTCAGGCTCTGTTTTCCATCTGTCGATTCAGGACAAATTTGCATCGGAGAGTTTGGCTCCTCAGCAGTTCAGAGAACGTTCACGTGGAGTTTGAGAAGGAAAAAGGAACTGCCCAAAACGACACCTGGGCCTTTCAAAAACCCAAGCAGCGACAAATAACAGCAGGACTTTCAGATTTCATAACATTCATCTCAACTTCGCAAAGAATTTGGGCTTTTGGCTTAAGGAAAGCTCAAAAAACCAAAGATTTTCACAGGTTTAGCTGTGAGATTTTTGCTTTTCTTGATGGGGTTTTTTAATGGGTTTTTGTTTGGTTGGTTTTTAACACCCCTGCATTGGGGTAGGGGAGGGAAAATTACTTCCAATGTTTTACTTGTGGCAAATTCCAGACTCTGAAGAGCTTTGCTGGGTGTTCCACTCCACACTGGCTGGTTTTATGATCATGAAAAATGATAATTCTGTGCCTGATCCTCACTTTGTCCCCAGCCCTGAGCTCTGAGTGTCACATCCAGCCCTTCCCTGGACACCTCCGGGGTTGGGGACTCCAAACCTCCCTGGGCAGCCCCTTCCATGGAGAAATTCCTCCTGAAATCCAACCCGAACCGTCCCTGAGCCCCTTCCCAGGACATTTTGTCCTTTGAACACCTGAGCTGCAGCTGCAACAGCCCCAATCAGCCCCCCGAGCTCATCCAACCATGGAATTAATCCCTGCATTCTCTCCAAAAGAAAGAAATCCCGGAGGATTTGTTGTTGCAGCAGAAACGTTTCGCAAAGGAAAATCAAAGCAGCGTTTGTGCCGCGCGTGAGGCCGGGGGAAACGCTCGCGAGGAGGAGGCCCTGGGAACAACAATGCGTCTTGATGCTGTACAAATTGCCTCCCTCAAAAAAGGAGAGATGAACAGTACTTAGGCTTGATGGATTGTTTGTTCTCCTCACTCGTTCCAATCCTCTGGTGCTGAAGCTGGGCCATATGGAGCGGAGCTGTTGGTGTCACAGCCCAGATGCCGGCTGCCTACGTTCTGCTGGCAACTGCAGCTGGATTGTTCGGCGCTCCCCAGGCAGGATTCAAAGCGAAAATGCTGATTTCCAAAGAGGAGACACTTCCCCCACCACCAAAAAAAAAAAATTAAAAATCCAAGAAGCTGCAGTGCATGAAAGTGGAGGTAAAAGGATTCACCAGGGCCTGCTGAGCTGCTTTACTGGGAGGTGAAATAAACTCTCTGTGGCACGGCCAGCGAGGGTTTGGGGAGAGCATTTATTGCTCAGTGGAGTGGAGCTCCCAGCACTCGCAGGAGCACGGGGAGAAGCTCAGCTGGCGAGCGGGAAGTTGTTAAATCACCATCAAACAGTCGTGTTCAATCCTGTACCACGGGCCTACACAACCAGGGGGGTGGGAAGGGATAAAAAAACAACCCTAAGAATAAAGAGTCTACCAAGAGCTAAATTTAACCACCGAGCTGGGGAAAACACACTCCCCGTGAGGCCAGGGACTGAAAAAGCCACTGGGATTTTAACATTTTCCCTAAGAAATGGGAGCATCTGAATTTGGGGTCTTGGGCTGGATCTGCTGAGTCTTGAAAGCACAAAGAAAGCCTCCCACAACCCCAAATAAAATATCCCACTCAACTGGGACAGGAGGGAATGGTCTCAAGTTGAGCCAGGGGAGGTTTAGACTGAAAAATTCTTTTACTGAAGGCACTGGAACTGCCCAGGCAGTGGTGGAGTCCCATCCTTGGACGGGTTCTAAATGTGGGTGTGCTTCTCAGGGCCATATTTAATGGTCATTAATGGCCGAACTCCATCTTAATTTCCAACCTTAATGATTCCCTGACTTAAAATTCATCCAGATATTTCAGCTATCCTATCCTGCAGGAATGTAACACTTCAGAGCAGTGAGAACACCCCCAAGCCAGCTGGGACAAGGCTGATACAACACTCTGCCAACGAGCTGCGAATATTCACAGGGCTCTAAAACATCGCCCACTTGTCTGGGCTCAGGACACCTCTGTGCAATTTTACTCCCGGTTAATCAGCAGAAATTCAGGTGATAACACAGTCCCTTAAATACAGGGAATTTTTCAGCTTAGGGCAATGCGTTCTCCAGGCACAAAGGCCACAGTGAAGAGCAGAGGGGCACATTTTAATTCAAAAATACCCATTTATCCAGCAGCTGCAGTGCACAGCAAATATAATTTTCAGTGAGGGCTGCAGTGCCTGGGTTAGATACAATTCACATCAACATAACTGATACCTGTTCCACTGCACAGCACAGTGAGGGAGAGTCCTTTGTCAGCAGCACAAAACGTCACACCCAGCCCCACCAGGCCAAGTTTGGAGTCTCTCAAATCCTTCACCAAGACAGGCTTGGAGACCCAAAATTTCTGCTTGGATCAATGGATACTGGGAAAACAAAAAATTATCATTTGGTAGGCCAAAAGCATGATTTACTTCTTGATCTACCCCTCAGATGTTCATATTCTTAATTTATACTCTGCACTGGAGATTTCTGGCTTGAGTTTCATTTTCTAAGACTCCAACATCGCCATCCTACAAGTACAGAAACCACCAGCAACCATTTCACTCCAGCCAGTTACAAGATTTTCAGTTCCAGCACATTAATTCCTGTTAATTCACCATTATTTTGCTCCAGAACGTGGTGATTTTGCACATTTGAGAGCCCGGGATGAATATTCAGATGTTCATATTCTTAATTTATACTCTGCACTGGAGATTTCTGGCTTGAGTTATTTTCTAAGACTCCAACATCCTACAGGTACAGAAACCACCAGCAACCATTTCACTCTGGGAAGCTCAGCCAGCTATGAGATTTTCAGTTCCAGCACATTAATTTCTGTTTATTCACCATTATTTTGCTCCAGAACGTGGTGATTTTGCACATTTGAGGACCCAGGAATAATGTTGAGATACTCATATTCTTAATTTATACTCTGCACTGGAGTTTTCTGGCTACATCCTTGTCTTGAATTTTATTTTCAAACATCGCCATCCTACAGGTACAGAAACCACCAGCAACCATTTCACTCCGGGCAGCTCAGCCAGCTATGAGATTTTCAGTTCCAGCACATTAATTTCTGTTTATTCACCATTATTTTGCTCCAGAACGTGGTGATTTTGCACATTTGAGAGCCTGGGGTGAATATTCAGATGCTCATATTCTTAATTTATACTCTGCACTGGAGTTTTCTGGCTTGAGTTTTATTTTCTAAGACTCCAGCATCGCCATCCTACAGGTACAGAAACCACCAGCAACCATTTCACTCCGGGCAGCTCAGCCAGCTATGAGATTTTCAGTTCCAGCACATTAATTTCTGTTTATTCACCATTATTTTGCTCCAGAACGTGGTGATTTTGCACATTTGAGAGCCTGGGGTGAATATTCAGATGCTCATATTCTTAATTTATACTCTGCACTGGAGTTTTCTGGCTTGAGTTTTATTTTCTAAGACTCCAGCATCGCCATCCTACAGGTACAGAAACCACCAGCAACCATTTCACTCCGGGCAGCTCAGCCAGCTATGAGATTTTCAGTTCCAGCACATTAATTTCTGTTTATTCACCATTATTTTGCTCCAGAACGTGGTGATTTTGCACATTTGAGAGCCTGGGGTGAATATTCAGATGCTCATATTCTTAATTTATACTCTGCACTGGAGTTTTCTGGCTTGAGTTTTATTTTCTAAGACTCCAGCATCGCCATCCTACAGGTACAGAAACCACCAGCAACCATTTCACTCCGGGCAGCTCAGCCAGCTACGAGATTTTCAGTTCCAGCACATTAATTTCTGATTATTTGTCATTATTTCGCTCCAGAACGTGGTGATTTTGCACATTTGAGGGCCCAGGATGAAAGCACACCTCGGGCCCAGCCTGGCTCTCAGGAGGGACTCAACTCCTGTTCCTCCTTGCCCGGAGCTGCGGTTTCAAACACCTCTCTGCATATTCCCAGATTGTGCAGCAGAGGAGTTTCCTTTGAAATCCGCAGCCCTTTGCCTTTTCTTTATGCAGAAAAGAACAAACTTTGGGCACTGTTTTGCTGCTTTGGTTTCAGGCACAGTGGGATAATGAACAGAGAGAAGGAGGAGGGCTCTGAGTAGTAAAAACAATACCCAAAGTGAGGTGTAATGTACATTTGGGATCATCTCCGAGCAGCTGATTTTGGGTATAGAGCACCAATCTGCAAGGATGTTTCTAGAAAATTTATCCACTACAAATAAAAATATAAAACCATTACCACTATTCAGTCATTAGAAATTCAGTAATAATGATTTAAACTAGAATTAAAGCACTCCACCTTTTTATTTCTCAAACATTTTAATGCTGAACGTTCTGATCTGGAAGCTCCTGCAGAAGTAAAAACCTCAGACTGTGCTCCTTCAAGCATCTTTATTTTTACCTCCACTGGAGCTATCACACTGAGAGGGTACCAATTTTCCTAATTTAAAATATTTATTCCTAAAATATTTTCTAACCAGCTGCTCATAAAGTACTGCCACACAGCATAGAGGCAAATATGTCAAAAAAAAAAAAAAAAAAAGAAAAAAAGAAAACTTCCTCCTTGAACAATTTCCTTTGCACACAAAAGTCTTTTCTGGCTCCGGGAGGAATCCCAGTGCAGTCAATTAACACCGGGTAGAAAACCCAGCCCTTTCTGAATCATCCTGCACTTCTCTTTTTGTTCTGTGAACAAAAGCAGAGATGTGAAGGACTGGGGAATGTCGGAGGCTGGGAACCAGCAGGAGCACCCTTGTTTGTGCAACAGGTGGAAGCTTCAGCAGGACGGCTTTTCCTGGAGTTATTTTAATGATCAGCAAGCCAAACATCGCAGGAATTTTCACTCCGGCCTTGCTTTATTAACATAAAACCAGCACCCTGTTTTCCAGCCTGCTTTCCAGAAAGTTTTGTTAATATCTGACAATACCAGAGGTTTTTAGTGACTCAATACTCAAGCTGATATTCCCCTTGAGGAACCAACACAATCTTTCTTTTCTGGCTTTTCTGAGCAACCTGGGCTAGATGATCTTTAAGGTCCTGCCCAGCCCAAACCATTCCAGGATTCCATGATGAAACCAAAAATAAGAATATTCACGTTTGCCCTGTGTTAGATAATTTTCTGACATTTATTTTCACTGGATGAGGTATTTGCACAAAGTCACTGCCATCCCATCTCACAAGTGGTTCCCTTGAGGAACCAACACCATCATTATTTTTTGGCTTTTCTGAGCAGCCTGGTCTAGTGAGAGGTGTCCCTTTTAAGGTTCTTCTGAACCCAAACCATTCCAGGATTCCATGATGAAACCAAAAATAAGAATATTCATATTTGTTCTGTGCTAGATAATTTTTTAACATTTATTTTTGTGAGGTATTTGCACAAAGTCATTGCTATCTCAGAACACAAAGCTCCTTCAGCGCCCCAAGTCTCTCGATTTCCAGCCAGCTAAAAACGCCTCAAGCCCAAGAACTTCAATTTGGGTTGACTTCAAGCCTTGCCAAATTTTGCATGGCCCTGGTTAATTGAATCCTCATCTACAAAACTCTCCTATCACGGCCACGTGCTTGGAAAAGCAGCAACCTCTGGCTGATTTTATAGGATAAATTCACTCTGTGATATTCCCATACTCAACCCTGCGAGGATGTTGCTGGGTGATTTCATCCCAAATCCCACATCCTGCACTTCCAGCAGCTCCATGGACAGAATGGAGGGACAATACGGGATCGGGAACAATCAGGATGATACCGGATCAGGAACAATCGGGAGATACAGGATCAGGAACAATCCAATTGCTGCTCTGGGGAAGAATCAGTTCTGTTCTTTAGGGCTGGCACGAAGGTACTCAAACAGGGACACCACACACTAAAACAGCCCCACAAATGCTGTTTTTGAGGGAAAGGCTCTTTGCAGCTGTCCCCGTGCTCTCAGCCCCATCCCGAGCCCGTTCAAAGCCCGCTGCTCGCCGGGGGTGATGCTCAGGGTTTTTGGGAAGCCTCACCGAGCGCCTGCAGTGCTGGAACCCCCAGGAGCTGCCGGCGCTCAATCCCCTCCTGCAGGAATTTTCTCCATCCTGCTGTGACCCCCTGGCCTCCTGCAGCTGCTCCTGCAACCTCCCTGCTCCAAGAAATCCCTCCCAGGTTGATGTTCCCCTCAGGAGGGAGCATCCTGACCCTGGGAATCAACTGAGCAGCCCTTTCCTCAGCAGCTTCGCAATTTAGGGTCACTCTTCGTTCCTGGAAAAGGAAAAATTCCTCTGCTCCTCTTGCTTTCT
>VYZT01032541.1:0-21791 GCA_013400735.1 Pomatostomus ruficeps | reverse complement strand
AAAAAAAAAAAAAGGAAAAAGGCGAATAAAAGGCTTGGAAACTTCAGTTCTTCATTTTCTGTGCATTAATGGGAGCACCACAGAAGATTTTTCATTTTCAAAAAATACAAATTAATGTTCCAATCTTTCGTTTCCTTTGTTGGGACAGATGAAATGACATTCTGTCAGTTACATATGCAAATAGGTGCGGGGAATTGTTTGAATTCGTGATCATCTGGAGAGTAAACGCTGCTGACATTGAACTTTCAATACTGTGTTATTAAAAACCCACACTTTAGGGTAGCGAAAAAAGAACTTTTTTTTTCCCCGCTTCGTGTACAAGCTGTGCTTTTGTTCCCGGCAGACAAGCTAATAGAGTGTGGGGGAAAAAAAGGGAAGAAAAAAATAAAATCTTGAGATTTTTTCCCTCAGACTGAATAGGGCTGGCTTAGAAAGTTGTACGTTAAATTCCGAGGTCTAAAGGCAAACACGCCTTGAACTTCACACTGAGCAGAACGTGCTCGTGCTGCTCTGGCATTTCTCACACGTCTGACAGCGAAGGAGCTGCTGAATCCCAATTAGGGATGGGAACGTTTCCCAGCGTCCGGGCATTCTGAAGATTTTTTCTTTTTTGCAAACTCGATGCTTATTCAAACTTTATTCGGAATTTGAGGGAGGATTTTTCCTCTCAGAGGGTCACAGAAGGGCTGAAAACCTCGTGGTACCAGAGCACCAAAGGTCAGAGCCGGCGCTTCTGCTTCCCGGAACGTTCCTGGTGTCCTCGAATCATGAACCTGTCACTCACCCAGAGACGAGGAGCTGGAAAAACTGAAGCCAAAGGTCACACTTGGCAGATGGGAGATCTGCTGGGAAGGGGGAGTTGGATTCCTGCTGGTGGGGCTGGAGGGGGGTGAGGAGCAAAATCCCAGAATCCAGGGAGTCAGAGCAGCGTCCTGCTCGGAGTGCCCATCCCTGGAGGTGTCCGGGGAAAGGCTGGAGGTGGCACTCGGGCTGGGGACGAGGTGGGGATGGGCACAGCTGGGACTGGACAATCCTGGAGCTCTTTTCTGACTTCGGTGATCCTGGGATCCTTTAGAACTCCAGAGGGGGTGGGCACAGCTTGGATTTGATGATCCTGAAGGGCTTTTCCAACCTCAGTGATCCTGGAGATCTTTTCCAACTTCATTGGTCCTGGGATCCTTTGGAACTCCAAAGAGGATGGTCACAGCTTGGACTCAACAATCCTGGAGCTCTTTTCCAACCTCAGTGATCCTTTCAAACTCCAAAGGGGATGGGCACAGCTTGGGCTTGGTGATCCTGGAGCTCTTTTCCAACCTCAATAATCGTGGGATCCTTTGGAACTCCAGAGGGGATGGGCACAGCTTGGGCTGGATGATCCTGGAGCTCTTTTCCAACCTCAGTGATCCTGGGAAGCTCCAGAAGGGATGGCCACAGCTTGGACTCAACAATCCTGGAGCTCTTTTCCAACCTCAGTGATCCTTTCAAACTCCAGAGGGGATGGGCACAGCTTGGATTTGATGATCCTGGAGCTCTTTTCCAACCTCAGTGATCCCGGGATCCTCTGGAATTCCAAGATCCTGTTGCAGAAACACAGCAACAGCGGATTTTGGGCTGGAGATGATGACTTTGGATTAATTTCACTCAACTTCCCTCAGTTACGAATTTGGAGTTAAACTCCTCGTGTGCTTCCCCACAGCATGCAAGTCTCTAGTTCTGGGTGAAGGCAGGAAGAAACCCTCCAGAGGGATTTGTTCCAGCCTAAAATGATCCATTCTGTTCAACGTTTCGCTCTCTGCTGAGCAGGAACTCCCCACCTGCAGAATTCAGCATTTTACATCATCTACAGAGACTCTCCTGGTTCTTCTTTCACCTTCATTGGCATAAATCTCCATTAAACCCATTTAAATCCTTGACATAAAACCAATTTCTGAAATTGAGTGCATTTTTAATCATCTACGGTTCTTTTCTTTTATTTTCTTTTCTTTTTTTTTTTTTTTTTCGAAAAGAAAATACCTCAAATCAAATTGGCACCAAATCCAACACAGGAAAGCTGAAAATTTTACATCCCCATTTTACCTGGGAAAGAAATCCCTGCACAACTCTTTCAGATAAATTTAAGAAGGATTTATGAAACATGTAAATATTGATTAGAGCTGAACATCAGAATTTCTGTTCAGCAGGGAATTATGAAATGCTAATTTTTTTTAACATTCCAATACCAACAGCTGAAGAATCAGCACATTTCCACATATGCCACATTTTTTTTTATTAAGAATTTAATTAACAGTTCTAATTAAAAATACCAGTCTTTGGCTGGCTAAACGTGAAATAACTGGGACGATGAAAAACGATACCAATAAATAATTTTAAAACTCAATAAACTGCTCTCAAAATCTGCTCTGAGGAGTGTTCAGATGATTTCTGTGATCAGGCCACACTTTTATAGGGATTGCTTTGCTACGGGGTTTTCTATGGTGTTTTCCATAAAATTCCAGAATGGTTTGGGCTGGGTGAAATCCTAAAGCTCATCCAGTTCCACGGAATCATCCATGGACAGGGACACTTCCACTCAAAGCCCCGTCCAGCCTGGGATTGAACACTCCCAGCAAAATGAAGAGCATCTAGGATTGGCAGAATCCCCAGAAAACTGGACAAAAATGAAACATTTTAAAGTACAAATTCACCGAGAAACAATAAATAGATTTTTCAAGGGATTTAGACAATGATAATAATAATGAGAATCAGCAAGCGAGGCTGTGCCTGTCTATAAAATTGGGACACAGAATTCCAGTGAGGACACACAGGACTGACCTGCAGATTTCCCTGCACCATTTCATCATCTGCTGTATTCCTGGAAGTATTTTTGCCAGGAATATTGTTCTTGCATAAAATTCCACCTAATTTCCTCCAACACGTTCATTTGGCTTCCAATAACGGAGGAAGGACGGTTTTTGCTGCTCCCAGCATCACCCTTCCCTCACTTCCCAGATTTTAACTCCTGCCCTGACTGCTGAGATATTCCCACACTCTCCAGAGTTTTCCTCTTCTCAATGAAACCCGTCCTGTTTGTTTTCTCTTGTGTCCCAACTCATTTCTCCAAGGCTTGGTGGCCTCGGAGCTGTCACTCACGCCTGGAGTGGGAATTTCGGAGCTGAGCCTCCCCCTGCAGTTACCAGGGTGAGATTTAAGGGTTTGATCAGAGCCTCTCCTCCAGGCCCAATTCCCTGCCTGGATTCCCAGAAAATTCCTCTACAAGGAGCTTCTGTGAGCTTAAATTGGAATTTTTATGATTGGTATTACGAGGTTGGATGTAAGTGGATCTTTGAGGCCATGCAGGAGGGTAAAAGGAATTTCCCCTGGGCAGGTTCCTTCCAGGATGGAAGAAAAGCCTTGTTTGACCTTTATTCCATGGTATGGAGACCAGAGGGAGGAGAGATGAAGGAAGGTGAAGGGATCTCCAGTGCTGACAACTCCTGGAGTGCAGGATTCTCTGAAATCGGCTTAAAACTGAAACAGAGCAGGTCTGGGTGAGATATTAAGAATAAAACCTTCCCTGTGAGGGTGGTGAGGCCCTGGCACAGGGTGCCCAGAGCAGCTGGGGCTGCCCCTGGATCCCTGGCAGTGCCCAAGGCCAGGCTGGGACAGTGGGAGGTGTCCCTGCCATGGCAGGGGTGGCACTGGGTGATTTTAAGGTCCCATCCAACCCATTCTGTGATTCCATAAAATCACAAGATGCTTTTCCAAGCAGCACACGCTGATTTCAGCACTTCAGTTCCGGACAGTTCATTTGCTTTTCATGTTGGAGTTGTTCTTGGGCTGAGATTAAAAACCCCTGGTTCTAAAAGGCCCCAGATTGTTCTCTGTGCTGTCTCCAGTGTCTGGAGCAGGAGCTGTCCAACCACAGGGAAAGAGAGAGGAAAAGAAGTGGAATGAGAAGCAGTGAGTGGGGATCATTCCATCCTGCAGAGTCACTCTCCAGCTGATTCCTTTCATTATTCCAGGGAGCGATTCCATGGGCTCTGCTCCTGTCAGGGCCGGGAGATCCCTGGGGATTCATTTAACTGGATTGCTGGGACAATTCCAGTTAAAATCCAAAGCCCTGGCTCCTTCCAAGAGAAGCTGCAGCAGCGGCTCTGTGGCTGCATCCTTGGGAGGCCTCGCTGTGGTCCTGAGACCCCAGGAGATCAAAATTCCAACTGCAGAAGAGCCAAAAGCCTGCAGGGCTTTAATATCATTTAGAGGAGCTTTAATAAAAATGGATAAAACAGTTGAGCTTGGATGAACAAAAATATCTTTAATTTCCACTGTTCTTTACTCTCTGGTAGAAAATACATGCCTAAAATGTCCTGTAAATGTCCTGTAAAGACCCTCGTCTCCACAGCGACAAACAAAAGCGGGATGCAATTAACTCTGAGCTGAATAATCTTGAAGGCCCTTAACGATAAAATGAAATCCTGGCTTTGAAAGCTGCAGCAACTCGAAAGTCTTCAGAACTAAATTTAGCAGCCCTGCTTTGAGAAAATTACGGAAAGTTACTCCTGCCTCTCTTTCAAAAAGTAGATTTGTTTTGCTCATGTAAATGAATCCCTCGTGCCCAGTTTCTTGGAAAACTACCTGCTTCCCAAAATAGTTGTTTGCTTTCTTTTCTACAGCGAATAAATAACATGCATCATCAAAGAAAATTGCCTTTTCAATTGAATTAGAAGCAGCAAAACGAGGCAGCGTAATGATGAATTCCATTAAGACAAAGCCTGCTGACGTACAAGGTCAAGGAAAAGTTTCCACAGTGAAAGTCAGCTCCTTTCTGCGATGAGAGAAGCATTTCCTCTTTTCCTGGCACTCTCACAGTCACTTGTACCCACGCAGAGGAATGGATTTGTCTCAAAAAATAATCCCTGCGGTTTGGGATTTAAAATTGGTCTGAATTAAAGCCTAATGTGTCAACAGAGTGTTCCATTCCTGGTTAATATTTCAGAGAAATGCTGTTAAAACGCTGCTGTGGCAACAAAACCATGCAGGTTCTAGGAAGAAGATCTGTTTCTTATTAGCTGGACTAGAAATTAATAAAATAAGCAATAATTTCCTGGGGGTTTTTTCACCCCTGCTCAATTTGAATGGAATTTATCCAAGCCAGGTGCAATCTTCTCCGGCTTCTGCTGCTGTTTATCCACAAGAAAGACACGGGAGTGCAGCAGGAGGGGGGCAGCAGAGGCTCCCCCCAAAGGCAATCGGTAACTCTGAGCTTTGTGAAGCCTGGGAATGATGTTGGCCGTAAATCTCCGGGATCTCTCAGGAGCCAGCAGCACACGAGCTCTGCTCCGGGAAGTCATTTTGGAAATGTGTCTTCATTGATTGGGAGTTTTAAAGAACACGGGAATTCATTGCACAAGTAACTCCGAGCCTTTAGCAGATAAATCTTCCCAGGGCTGGAAATTTATATCAAGGCATCCAGGAAACCTGCAGGTGATTAAAGACTGACTCGAAACAATGCACGGAGCCTTTCTGGAAAATCATTTTGTGCTGCTGCAAATCATTCCGAGCGGGATGGGGAAGGTGGATGAGGAGAAATCCTACCCTGAGGAGTCACCCTGCTCTGAGCACAGAGAACACAGATCGAGCAGCACAATTGGTGCTCTTGTGAGGGCCTGAACTCAAATTTTGATTCCCTGAGGGTGGAATCCTGCTGGGATTCCTGCTGGATCAATGGTTCCAGGCATGGCCGGAGTGATTCTGCATCCAAGAGCTCTGGAGAACAGCTCAAAAAGGGTCAGCACACAGGGCTGGGGCCCAAATTTATGAAAATGTAAAACAACAATAAACCAGGGTGTGCTCCTGAAGCTTCAAGATGAAGTTATTTATTTTTACTAAATCACTGGCAGGGTTTGTTTTGGGGTTTTTTTTGGATTTTTTGTTTTTTTTTAAAGTAAAGGAGAGGGGAGGTTGTTCTTCACCAGTTTCATATCAAGGTTTTTAAAAATGAGTAGGGAACTGAAAGTTCAAGAGAGAAAAAATCACGTCCATTACCCCTTCAGCAGCCAAACTCTGCCTCCACCATGAAGGGATTCACTGTCATTCAGGGTCTCCAGTGTTACAGCTCACAACAGCTCAGGACAGGAATTTTAACCCATTTTTGTATCATTCCTGATTAAAAGTTTTCAGGATGGCTGACACAGATGGTCCAACATCCCTTTGGAGAATCACAGAATCATTAAGGCTCAAAAAAACCCAAACTCATCCAGTCCAGCCTTTGACCAGACACCCCCATGGCCACCAAACCACGTCACAAAGTGCCACATCCACTTGGGATTTTCACATTTCCAGGGATGGTTTTTGCACCCCTTCCCTGGCCAGCCTTTTCCAATGTTTAACCATGCTCCCGGTGCAGTATTTTTCCTGATATCCAACCTGAACTTTCCATGGTGCAGCCTGAGGCTTTCCCCTTGTCCTGGTACCTGGGAGAAGAGCCCGATCCCCCCCTGTCCCCAACCTCCTCTCAGGGCTGAGGTGCTCTCTGAGCCTCCTTTTCCCCAGAGTTCTTGCGTGGAAATATTTTGTTGAAATGTCCTTGGGCTGATGAGAATTTAATTCATTCCATTTCTGTCATTACATGGTTTTCAGACTGGAACTGTCCGAGTTTAACCAGCTGGGAATGAAGCACTGAGGTTTGCCTGTACATACAGATATATCTGGATTTTCGCATCAGCGGTCATTTTATAGCTATGATTAGGTTTAATTTCTTTTTATTGGAAGAAAAATGACATAAACAAGTGGCTTGTGTTGTCTTTACATGATCAGACAGCTCTCAGCAGCACATCCAGCTTTGCAAAAGTCGTGTTGTCTGTGCTATTTATTTTGTCTGTTTGCATTCAATTAAGGGGAGCTTAAGATTTCCTCGCTGTTTGGACAGAACTGAGTCAATCCTGGTCCTGAAAGTCCATTTCAGACAAGCCCCAAGAAGATGTAAATCAGGAGTCGAGAGCATCGTGCTGCAAATCACCGAATTCTCCCTCAGAGCACTCAGGTTTCTGTCTCAAGTGCCGTTATTTTTAACTCCCCCTCCTCTTACCTCACGTATCGACACCGCTCATTTCACCACTCACTAATTAAATCAAATTAGACGAAGGCTTGATGTTTGATCTACTTGTGGATTAGCAAGAAAATAAGGCTCCAGCTACGACAAGATTTTCAGCCTCCAGGTAAGGCCACTTGAGTCAATCACGTTGCTCATGTGCTTAAAATCAGGTCCAGCTCGCGTCCCTGCAGAGTTACGGCTCGGGTTTGCTCACAGCTCCCATCACAATGCTCACTAAATTAGCAGCAGAACATGCCAATATAAATATAGACACAAATATATTTCTTTTTTTCCAGAAATACAAATCACTCTGCCTCTCGTCCTTTTGTTGTTATGATAAGTGAAGGGAATGTTTTAATAATTTACTGTTTGATTAGTGAACTTAGGTTTTCCATGCTTGAAATACGGCGTCAATTTATAGTCACTGTAAGTCTCGCTCCTTTTCCTGAGAAGTTTGCATCACATGCTGAGAAATAAATCCTGCGTGCTGTTCATCCATCCAGCAGCAGATGCCTGATAGAGACTCGCTCCGTAAATCAAAACATGAACAAAAGCAACTCTGAGCGCTGCCAAACACACACTGAGGGAAATATTTCATTTTTTTTTGAGAAACTGGAGACTTTGCGCCACAGCTCAAACTTGCTTAAGGCTCCCGATCCCGCAGGAAATTCCTGTCTGGCTCCCGGGTCTTTGCAATCTTTGTAAAATTCCCGTTCATCGTTTTCCAGCCATGGAAAGATGGAATGGTTTGGGTTGGAATTGACCTTAAATTCCTCCAGTTCCACCCCCTGCCATGGGCAGGGATCCCTTTTTGCCAGAGCAGAGCTCCATCCAACCTGGGCTCGAAAATCACCAATTCTTGAGAATTACGATGCAAATCCCAGTCCCTTTATCATTTTCCTTTCTCCCGAAGCATCAATGCTCAGTGGGAGATACCCAGGGATGTTTTCAGCTTTCACACATTCCAAGGATTTCCCCCAGAGGGTGCTGGGCACTGCCCAGCCTCCCCAGGGAATGGGCACGGCCCCACAGAGCTCCAGGAGTGTTCAGACACCACCCCAGGGGTGCTCCGGGTGGGATTTTGGGGGGTCTGTGCAGGACCAGGGCTTGGACTTGATGATCCATGTGGGTCCCTTCCCACTCAGGGAATTTTATGATTTTATTTGAAGAGAACAATACACTCAGAACAGCCCCCGGCAGCTCCCTGAGGCACTGAGAGCCCAGAACAATCAGATCTTCCCATTTTTTACCGCTCCGGTTATATGGGAAACAATTACCCTTCACCACCATTTATTTCCTAATAAAATGAAACTTTATCTTTTTATCATCTGCTTCCCTTCCTCCGGTCATTCTTCACTCCAGATCGCGGTGATTCCCGTTTATTAGCAACACCTCCTTTCATCTGCCACCCTGAAGAGCGACGGGGATTTACGGCACACTCATCCCACCAAAGCAAAGCAGTGCCCGAGCTTATCTTTGTTTGCTCATTAAAAACACCGATTTGAGAGCTGAGATTTGCTGTGGGTATAAATAAGAGTGGTAGGGGAAAGGGAAGAGGCGAGGAAAGGATTTGCTGCACGTGCTGGAGCTATCACCCATGTGAATCAGGGCTGGCTGCGAGTGCACCTGAGGAAATTCTGCAGCGCAGCCTTTGATCCTTTGATTTCGGAGCTTTCCTTGCCTTCGAGGACCCCCGCGGAAAGCAAAACAAAACTCCCGAATTCGCCGAAGGCCGTTTGCTTTTATTATTCATAAGTGGTAGATATTACTAACGACAGCTCCATAAACTGGGAGAAGGAAGGAAGGAAAAAAAAAAATAAAGTTTTCTCAGTCCCATCTGTGTAGTAACATTTTACGAGAGATATATTACACACATTTATCCGGGAGTGAGAAAACGGCGGCGTAACTTTAAAATCCACCTATGGGGGGGGAATATGGGTATAACGAGCTGCTCCTGGGAGGGAGGGAAGAGGGGACGCTGGGAGGAAATTTGTGTGAACATCCCTGGCCGTGTTCTGCACTCACTCCGTCTCAATTCCAGTCGTCTCCGCGGCTCCGGAGTCGGTCCGCGAGGGCCCGGGAATGCGCGTCCCGCTCTGCTCGCCTTTTATCCACAGCAAATCCATTTCACACCGCTAAACCTCGCTGCTGGCCCGGGAATAGCTGTTAAATGGCTGTAATGGGATGCAGTTAAGTTATTTACTGCTGCTGGCTGGGGAGAAAATTGAGGTTTATGGAATGCTACGTTTCCAGAGCAAAAGAAGTGCCTTCCTGAAAACAAATGATTCAGGTCTCCTTTGACATCCTGTGTTTTTCACAGGGTAAAAACAATGCATTAGTATGCTTTTAATGTCATCTAGATGGGTAGGAATGCGAAGTTATTCGTGTGGGAGGGGCTACGCGAGCAGATAATTACACTTAGTAAAACCCATTATTATTGGACATTGATTATTGCCAGAAGTGTCAGAAAACTCCTGTTGGTGCAGATTAAAACAAAATGCTGTGCTGATCCAATCGTTAGCAAGTAAAAAGGAAAAAATATCTCTTTGACTTCACCACTTGTTGTGCTCAAAATTTCACCAGACTCGAAGAATATAAATAAAAGCCAGAGTTGAAATCCCTGGTATTAATTCCTGAGATTCCACAGAATCCCGGAATGATTTGGGATGGAAGGGACCTTAAATCCCACCCAGTGCCACCCCTGCCAGGGCAGGGACACCTCCCCCTGTCCCGGGCTGCTCCCAGCCCCGTCCAGCCTGGCCTTGGGCACTGCCAGGGATCCAGGGGCAGCCCCAGCCGCTCTGGGCACCCTGTGCCAGGGCCTCCCACCCTCACAGGGAGGAATTTTTTCCCAATATCCCATCTAAACTTAGTCTTTCTCAGTTTGGAGCCATTCCCTGTGTCCTGTCCCTCCATCCTTTGGCAATTGTCTCTCTCCATGGTTCCTGCAGCTCCTTCAGGCCCTGCAAGGCCACACTGAGGTCACCCCAGAGCTTCTCCTCTCCAGGTGAACAATCCCAGCTCTCCCAGCCTTTCCTCCCAGCAGAGCTGCTCCAGCCCTCTGCTCATCCTGGGGCCTCCTCTGGGCTCTCCCAGCAGCTCCAGGCGCTCCCTGAGCTGGGACAGGGCTGGGGCAGCTCTGCAGTGGGGGCTCACCTGGGCACAGGGGCAGAACCCCAATCCCTTTCAAACCCCAATCCCTTCCAAACCCCAATCCCTTTCAAACCCCAATCCCTTCCAAACCCCAATCCCTTCCCTGCTGGGCTCAGCTCGGGGGGCTCGGGGGCTCTGGCTCCAGCACTTTCTGGCTTTGTAATGAACATTTAGCACCATTTTACCACATCAACATTCAGGTCTATCAATATTTTTTAGGCCTGAGTTACCCTCAGTGCCATTATTATGCCAGCAGCAGCAGGGATTGATCCACCTCAGGCCTTCCCCTACCTATTTTTTCATTTTCTAATGACTCCTCATAAGGTCTGTTTCAATTCACCAGCTCCGAAAGGGCTGCAGCAGGTTAAACACTCATCTAACAAATTGGTTTAATCTCCATAGTGATTATTGTTGTCTCCAGCAATGCTGCCACAGTTACATGGCTTAACCCAGCCAACTGTTCAGTTGGTTTTATGCAAATGTCAGAAAAAAGAATCAAAAATCACACTTAATCCTATGGCTGTCATGCCACGTTGGAAAACAGCGATCTTTTTCTCTTCTCTTTTAATGAAAGCTTTAATAATACTGAATATTTTATCTTCTTTATTTACTAATTCATGCTTCATCCCCATATTATTTCATCCTGAGATGAAAACAGATGAAAATGCAATGACATTTTCCTCCTTTTATTCCATTTAGGACAGGATTTCTCCTGCTCCCAGTAGCTGCAATGGCCACGGGAGCGTTGCAAGACCTCGGTGAAACCTCAAAGGGCACTTTGATCTGGATTTTTGGAGGTCCCAGGGTATAAAAAGTGAAGTTATTTATTGTGTCTGGCTAAGCAAGAGCAGTTTATTAAAGATCTGAGCTGACACCAGCGCTGTCACAGTGCAGGGTCAGTGACACGAGCGTGAGGGCCCTCAAAGGCAGGTGGGCAGGGGGAAATCACAACTTCCACATTTTTGAGGTAAAAATCGATACGGAGCAGCAGCAGGCTCGGCCTGTGATGTTGTTGTGGGGGAAGAGAGCCGAGCCAGCTTTTAATAGAAGTTTCTGGGAGTTTTGATGAAGATCTGCCAGGCTGGTGAAGGCTCTTGTGAAGCCTCACGTGATCCAGCTCACCAAGGCAGGGAGGAAAGGCAGCAGCTGAGAGAATAAAGCGTGTCAAGCGTTCTGCCTGCCCTGAAAGCAGCCCTTTAACGAGATACAACCCAGCAAAGCTCATTTTCATCATCTGACACCGCAACCAGCAACGTGGGAGGGCTCGGAGAGCCAGGGGACAGAGCTGAGGGGTCATTTCAAGTCTTCTCTGTGGGAAGTGCCCGAGGGGTGATTGAATGGAGGAACTGCCTGAGCTGTGATGGAAAACAGAGCTTTTGATGAGCGGTGTTTGCGGTTGCTTCCCTGGAAAAAGCTGTGCTTTCCTCATTGTCCACTGAAAGCCGCTGACAGAAAAATCCAGTTTTGTGTTCCCAGTATTCACAGCCAACCCTTTCTCTTCCCACGATTTGATGAGAATTTTAAGGGATATTGCAACATAAACAGCAACTCTCTGGTTTGTTTCTTTTTCTCAACATGGACCACAAGTAAGCACTATAAATTATATTTTCATATATTTCTTATATTGGAAATTATATCCATTTCTTATACTGGGGAGTATTTTACAAGTGAGATAACCCTGAAGGCTTCGTACAGCAAGAATCTGTTTGCAAAATGGATAAAAGGGAATATTTGCCTTCAGCTTCACCAGATCACCACATTTTAGAGCCTGCACTGTCCTACACCTCAGACACCTGAATATTCACAGGGTATAGAGATAAAATCACTTTCCCCCTACAGCTGTGGATGCACAGCTGCTCTGATGCACCCCAGAGGAGTTTAAATCGCTGTCAAACACAGGGAGTTGGGTTTGACCAAACGCAGTTATAAAAATGCCAGAGCTTGGCCACAAAGCCTAAGAAGAAACATCCCAAAATCAGGAGGTTTTTGGAGGAGAACAGCTGAAGGAACTCGGATTAACTCGGTGATGACAAGTAAATCACCGGAGCTGAGTTTTGAAGGACGGCCTCTGAGAGCGCATTCTGTATTTTACAAGTTCCCAGCTTCACATCTCAGGCCGTATTTCACAAGAACTGAGCAGCACTAAAATTATTCCCACAGCACTGAGAAATGCTAAATACTCTGAAAAAAAATCCTTCCACAGTGGCAGTTGGAATTTGAGAATGTTTTGGGCATCGGTGTCAAAATCCTGTGTGATCAATTCCTGACTCTGCGCCCAGTGCCCCTTTCCCCAGCAAGGCCCGAAAGGGGATGAAAACCAAATAATTTTGCACTTGGGCTTCAGTCGTGACCTCTGATGCCTTAAGATTAAACTTTTATATTTTTCACGGCTTTAGTGTGGAACTCTCCCGCTCCCCACGGGCTGGGAGCTCCTGTTCTCCCATCCTGCTCAGACACAACAAATCCTCTCCAGGCTGCACTCAAGGACACCTCGTTGGCCCAGGCCCCCAAAGATGGAAACGGAGCCTCTAAAAGGGGGGACAGACTTGGGCTCAATTCCATCATCCCCTGCAATTGTCACTGGAGAATGAACCCTGATCTGGGAATGGATCCAAACTGATCCAAGTGGAGCAAACTCGTGCCCCGGGGTCCAGCTTGGGTGTGGCCTCTCCCGGAGAGGCTCTGAGTGCCCGAGGTGTCCCTATTGAAGGCCCTGCAATAAATCCCCAGTTTATTCTCTTAATTAATCCTGTCTGGCCTCTGCTCTAGGGAGCCTCAGCTCAGGCATCACCTCCACGAGGTCTGGAGCCGGGGATCGGAGTAAGGAGTTGATAATTTTATGGGCTCTGTCCCTCGTGCTCACCAGGGAAGCAGAAGCCCAGCGTGAAATACGGGGGGCTGCGTGCACGGTGCTGACAGTAACGCTGACAGAAACGAGGCCTGAAACTCCGCAGCCTCCCAGGGCTGCTCTGAAGCATTAAATTATTTTAATTGAAGTGATATCTAATGGACCACCAGGAGTTTATCATCGTGAGGACGCCGGTGACTCCGCGTTTTTGTTTCAGCAAGGATGGTGGTTTCAGTCCAACACAACCAGTGATTTGCTGGGGCTTTTTTATGTCAGAGAATGTTGTTAAACCTTGCTTAATGCTGACTGACTGAAGAGTATTAGCAGCTGACAGCTGAGGTGCAGGGCTATTAGAATTTGGGTATTTCTAGACTGCAACAGCTCAGGGGTTTAGTATAAAACACTGAGAAAAGTTGGAAATGAAGTAGAAGATTGATAGGGGTTTCTTTTTTTAAACTGAGCACCGTATTAAGGAAAAAAAAAAAAAGAATTTGAAAAAGAAAAGCAAGGTTCTGGAAAGGTATGGCTTTCACCTGATTTATTCCTGAATTTACTGCCAGTTTGAGCCTGCTGGTGGTGTTTTTGTGGGTTAATTTTCCAGCTGCCAGATTCTGCCAAGCCCCAGGTGCTGAGCAGCCCTTGGAGGGTGAGGGAGTGGCACAGACCCCCCGTGCCCCCCATCTGTGCCCCTGCAGAGTGACAGAGCCCTGGAATGCCAGGTTCTGTGTCACTAGAGGGTGTCACAGCCACAAGGTTCCGACAAACAGCCTCAGCCCAAGCTCGGTGAAGAGCTGGAATAGTTTTTTTTTTTTGCCCAACGCATCCTTCAGACCCATCCAGGTGATTTTTCCATCCCTGTGCTGAGGCTCCAGGCACACACTGCACCTTCCCCTGCTCTGCCAGGCAGCACCAGAGAGCTGCTGTTGATAATCCTATTAAAGGCTTCCGTGTTTATTACCTGTAATTAAACGCTGCCATTTCCAGGGCGAGGTATACGAGACAATAAAAGAGTTACCAAGTGCTTAAATCCTCCCTTAAACCTCCCGCCGGTGACAAAGAGGGGAAGCAGTTGGGTTTTCCTGCCTCATATATTTCAGTCTGGTGAACATAAAGACTCTTAAATGGATTTAACAATCAGAACACAGAAAGCCAGGGAGCAGAGCGCCGAGCTGCTGGCCAGACAGCGATTGAAGATGATTTTATTTCGTGCTTCCTCTGCCTTCACAGGGGAC
Source organism: Pomatostomus ruficeps (assembly GCA_013400735.1). Classification (NCBI taxonomy): domain Eukaryota; kingdom Metazoa; phylum Chordata; class Aves; order Passeriformes; family Timaliidae; genus Pomatostomus; species Pomatostomus ruficeps. Next base: position 7,486 of record VYZT01032541.1, on the reverse strand, counting down.
ATCGAGATGGATCCAGACAACGCTGGCAGCCACCACATCTATCAGAGAGATCTCAATATTCATGAGCATTCCCCGTTCCAGTTTGCGGGTTGCTTATTAGCTCTGCTGACACAAACCCAGCGGTGGAGGGGGCTGCTTTGGCTGTTTTGTGGAGTGAATAGCCTGGGTGGAAAAACAACACCATAATTAAAACAAAACAGGACAGGGATGTGTTGTAAACAAAAGGACTGGTGATCTCCTTCGCACCAATCTTGGCGGAGCTGCCATCTGTTCTTTATAACGAGCTGATATTGCTCGAGTGCTCGCCGGCGTTTTAATTTCGGGTTCAGGCCGAATGAAACGAAGGGGAATTCATTTCTGCACACTTGTGAAATTGGTTCCCCGTGAAACAAATCTTCTTCTAACCCTGCTCTGCCGCCACAGCCACCCCGGGGTTCAGGAAATCACAAAAGATTTGGGTTGGAGGGAACTTCAGGCCCATCCAGTGCCACCCCTGCCATGGCAGGGACACCTCCCACTGTCCCAGGTGCTCCCAGCCCCGTCCAGCCTGGCCTTGGGCACTGCCAGGGATCCAGGGGCAGCCACAGCTGCTCTGGGAATCCATCCCAGGGCCTCCCCACTCTCAAAGGGAACAATTCCCTCCTAAAATCCACTCCAAACCGACTCTTTTCGATAGATGTGTTCAGTTTAATTAGGAACAGTTACTGCCAAAGGTACCTTTAAAGTGATCTTGGAGGAATTCTCATTTTAATTACGCTGTTATTGGTAAATTCCTGATTTGCAGCCAAGCCTGCTGAGCTCTGCTGTGTGATGAGTGTCAGTGGAGGAGTGGGGAAGATGATGGGAAGTGTCTTGGTCTCTATTTTGGTGTCCTGGTTTCCTTGGAAAGCCCTGATTTCAAATGCCCTGCAGAGCTGCACCAGGTGAAAATCCTGGAGGAAAATCCTGGAGGAAAATCCTGCAGGAAAATCCTGGAGAAAAATCCTGAAGGAAAATCCTGGAGGAGAATTGGTCATTCCTACTCCTGCCTGAACCTCACCGAAAGCGTGATACCCGCAAAGGAAGAACACATGGATGTTTTACAGCAAAAGCATCAACAGCAAAATTCACCCTGCAAGCGCCGTTTGTCTCGTCACACCGAATTTAATTACAGTAAGGATTTAATTAGGAGGCTTCTGTTATTCCACTGTCTGATTTTCCACCTTTTGTTTTTCCCTTTTTTTTCCCACCTGACTGATCGTTTTGTTGTCGTGCTGATGTTCTCTTTATGCTCTGAACCTCCAACAGCTCCATGCTCTGGGTGTTGGAAACTGCGTATCTTTAAAAATTTTCTATTTCTGTTTCTTTAGTAAGAATTGGTTGGATCTTGCTTAAGGAAGGAATTTCCTCCGTTTTGTTTTAGAAAGATAGGTTTAATAGCTCGTCAAGCTAGGATGATGCACGGGAGATGTGCAAAGAACATCAAGGATCATCAGGGGCTGATAATGAACCATCAACCCAAGACAATGCCCTGAGCAGAGGGAAACCACCTATTCCGGGAAAGGACTGATAAAAAGTATCACAAAATGGAAATTTAATCAACACCGAAGAAGAAGAAACTCAGACCCAATGAGAACCTGGATACTGGAGTTTACCTCATTTTGTACCAATAAGCTTTGAAATCATGTGTTCCTATGAGTCTTGAGTGTATAAAATCTAGGAGAAACTTCGGGAGAGACGTGTGTGTTGGGAATATTCTTCCTGGGCACATCCTGGCCAGAATAAAGTAATGCCTGATTCTCTATCACTTCAAATATAGGGTTAGAGGGGTTTTATTTTCTTCCCGGGTTTTGGTGACATGGGGACGACAAATCCTTCTGGGTTTGATGATTTGTAGTGATGGTTGGGGAGCGATCCCTCCCCGTGCTGTCCCCTCCTCTGCCAGCCGGGTTTCCGGAGCCTGGCACCCTCACCTGCCCGACCCCGGAGCACTGGGGTGTTATTAATTAATGACTTGTGTTCTCAGAGTCACTCACACCGTGTGCTTTGCCCACCACAGAGCTCTGGCAGCGGAGGAGCAGCTCTCCTTTCAGCCCAGACCCCGGTGCCATCTGTTCTTCCTGGCGCCGCCGTTCCCTGCGAGGTCACGGAGGTGGAGGACCGAGAATTTTCTCCTCCACTTTTCCCCAAATCGTTGTCAAAGAAAAAATGAAAAGTTTCCAAGCGCTCTTCCGCCTCCTCTGCCTCTCAGGTGACACGCACAGGGGTCACACCTACTTCCCCACAACATGATCCTATACATTTTTTCCCTGTTGCCTGACAAAATCCATATGTTCCTGCCTCGGACCATCTGCCGCTCGCGACTCCTTTGCACAAAAGTTTTTGATGCGTCTCCCTCCTGATTGATTTCCCTCGATAATTGCACAGGAGGGGCATTTGCCAGGAGGAATTTTCATCCCTCACCACCCCAATCCACGGGCACAGGTGTCCTCCGTGACCAAAGGCTCCAGGAATACAGAGCTCCCGAGCAGAGCAGAGCTGCGTTTTGCTAAGCTGGCTTTTTTTTTGTTGTTTTTTTCCTTCAAGAAAAACCCAAGAAAGCAAAATATCCCTGGAAAAATCAGCACAGCAGAGAAAGAGTTGTTTGCTCTTCCAGCAATTCCCTGCCAAAGCCAAGTCCCAGAGAATTCAGCAGCTCCAGTTAGAACCAGAACCATCTTCCTCATCGTTCCAGTGAACTGATAATATACATATAGATAATTTTTAAATTATTCTCTCATTGTTGGCTGTAGGAATGGCAGATCAGCGTGTGTTTCAAACAGGAATTAAATCAGACAGGTTTATTTTGTTTTCTGCTCCGCACCGTGGCTGTTTGCAAATAAGTTTTCCCTGTTCCCTGTGTTTTTCACTTCTCCTTTGAAGCAGTCACTCATGGAATTGCAAAGAACATTATTATTTTTTTTTTAATTTTCCAAATGCTATTTTTACCACCACAATTCCTCTGCAATTTGCATTCAGTCAAAATCTGATCTAACACAGAAATCTAATTTGGAATGAAAACATTTTTAAAGTCCTTCTATGACAGTTTTATCATGAGAAACAACAGCCAGGGGTGTCCCTTCCCTGCTGCTCACAGCTCCTCAAATAAACCACATCCAGCATCAGGAATTCCTGCACAAGGAGTTGGCCTTTGGTTTTTTACTGGAAAACTAAAAACCAGCCCATAAATAAATTTAAAAATAAAATTTTTTTATGTGTTCACTTCACGTTATTCAACACCCAAAGTCTCATTATCAGATAAGAGATTTTAAGGAAATCCAATTCTGTTGTACTGCATTTGTTTGTTTGTTTTTTTTTTTTTTGAGCTGTCGCTTTCTCGGTGTGCCCAAAACTAAAATTCCCATCCGGGGTCTCTCTGGGAAGTTTCAATATTCACCACTGCTGAACGCACAGTTTAGGGAAGGTGGGAACCACACTTTGATCTGTGTTGTTTCTCTTTTTAGGACGTTTAAACAGCGGGGTTTGGTTTCTGTTTTTGGCATTGCTTGGACAGCTCTGGGGAACTCGGTGCCTGGCGCCAGGTCAGGCAGCAGGGAAGGGACTGATGGGCTGAAGGTTTAAAATCAGAATTTGGTGCTTTCCTCTCACCCAGGTTTGCTTTCCTGCCTCGCATTTCCTGTTTCTCACAGCGTTTCCCGGCCTGCAGGGTTTGCTGAGCACACCAGGGCACCACCACAGCCCCGGCTGGCCTGGTCCACCATTAACTCAGCTTTTCAAAATTCTTTTTTAGATTTTCAATTTTTCTATTAATAAATGCGCTCAGCTTCTCTTCCGAGGTGAATTCTGTGCAGATATTTGGGGTTAATGTGGGTGTGCCCTTGGATGGTGGAATCCCAGAAGGTTTGGGTTTTGAGGGACCTTAAAATTCATCCCATCCCACCCCTCCCACCATCCCAGGGTGTTCCAAACCCTGTCCAGCCTGGCCCTGGACACTTCCAGAGGTGAAAATTTTCACTGACTGCTCTTAACGCACCCTTAATTGTCACCTGAGCCTTGCTATTATTTTAGAGTGAATTTGGATTTAATTCAATACCAATAATTACACTATTGCTTTTTAAATCGTAATATATTTATTCTTGCTTTTATCTTCAGCCCCTGTGGAAGGAAGAGAAATTCCTGCCTTTGAAAGATGAGCCCCACAAAAGAATTCATTCTGCCCCTAAATCTTTGGGTTTGACCCTCCAGCTCTGATTTATGGCAATCAAGAGCCTGCAATAAAAACAGAGCAGCCAAAAAAGCAGCACCACGTGACTAATTAAGCCCCACTAAAGCTGATGTTAGCAACCTGTCAAAATTCACAGTCCATTAATTTCGGTTTAACTGCAGAACTCCGCATTGCCACGCTAATAATAAATGAAATCCTCATAATTAACATTATTCCAGGACAGGGGAACTTGGAATTTATCACAGCCGAGCCTCTGATTAGTCCTGTGTGACATCAGCAGCCCAGGGGATGATTTATGATCTCCCCCACCAAAAGCAAAGCTGGGAATTGTTGGAAGCAAACTCACGGCCTGCACTGGAAACAATCTGAATTATTGATTGGGGATGATGGGGCGGGAGTGAGGGGCTTGGTTGGGTCTGTACTGCCAGGTGAATTTTCTTTAATTTGTCTCTCTGAACCTGTTTTACTCCTGAATGACTCCAATTCCCGTTCATTTCAGTGCAGGAGGATGCTGAATCCTCTCAATTATTTAAGGATGTTTTTGCTTTGCTGTCACCCACAAAATATCCAAATTCTTTGGCATTTTTAAAAGATTCCTCACCCCTGAGAGGGCTGTGCTGTCCCTCCGTTCCTCCACACTCAACTCCCACCCTCCAACACCAATTTCTGTTCTGGACAGAGCCTCTCTACGTTCCCAGCTCCGCTTCATTTCCTTTCATGTTCATGAGGGGAAAAAAGGGATTTAACACCATCACCGTGGCTTTGGACGGGCCCTTTAGCCTTGCAGCTCTTGTAGCGTTAATGGGATTTTAGTTCCTCTGCCGCAGGGGCAAATAAGAACATTTATCCAGGCATTTAAACACATTAATTAGCAAAGAGAGTAATTTCTTTTGGAAAGGTAAAGCTGGAGCTTTTCCTTTGCCATTTTCCACATCTCACCACCTGCAGGAATCCCACAGCAGCGAGGAGGGAAGGAGGGAGGAGGAGAATTGAGGAGAAATTATTGGGGACCCACAAAATTGTCTGTCCTAAACCAGGCAAAGGACACCCATCTTTTGCAGAGGGTAAAGCAGCTTCAGCTGAAAAAATGTAAACTTTTATAAACTTTTCACCCATCAGAGGTGTCTGAGGAGAGCAGAGCTTGAGTTTCTCTCACATTTTTATTCCCTTATCAGGACTGGGCCCAGGAGATGACATTGATTTTGTTGTAGATAAAAATTGGGTGTTCTGACAATAAACATCAAATTCTGCTGGTTTGTGGAGACAAAACCCCGTGTTCTGATTTGTTAATAAACACAAAATTTTGCTGGTTTCCTGGTGTTTTGACTTGTTGGTAAACATCAAATTCTGCTGGTTTGTGGAGACAAAACCCCGGTTCTGATTTGTTAATAAACAGCAAATTTTGCTGGTTTCCTGGTGTTTTGACTTGTTGGTAAACATCAAATTCTGCTGGTTTGTGTAGACAAAACCCAGGGTTCTGACTTGTTAATAAACAGCAAATTCTGCTGCTTTGCGTAGGCAAAATCCCATGTTCTGATTTGTTAATAAACAGCAAATTCTGCTGGTTTGTGTAGATAAAATCCAGTGTTCTGAGTTGTTAAGAAACAGCAAATTCTGCAGGTTTGTGTGGACAAAACCTGGTGTTCTGGCATATTGGCAAACAGCAAATTCTGCTGGGTTGTGTAGGCAAAATCCCATGTTCTGACTTGTTAATAAACAGCAAATTCTGCTTGTTTGTGTAGATAAAACCCAGGGTTCTTGTTAGTAAACATCAAATTCTGCTGGTTTGTGTAGCCAAAATTGGGTGTTCTGACTTGTTGGTAAACAGCAAATTCTGCTGGGTTGTGTAGACAAAACCCGGGATTCTGACTTGTTAATAAACAGCAAATTCTGCTGCTTTGTGTAGGCAAAATCACATGTTCTGATTTGTTAATAAACACCAAATTCTGCTGGGTTGTGTAGATAAAATCCTGTATTCGACTTGTTTATAAACATCAAATTCTGCTGGTTTCCGGGTGTTCTGGCATGTTGGCAACCAGCAAATTCTGCTGGTTTGCGTAGATAAAATCCTGTATTCTGACTTGTTTATAAACACCAAACTCTGCTGGTTTCTGGGTGTTCTGACTTGGTAAATATCAAATTCTGCTGGTTTGTGTAGCCAAAATTGGGTGTTCTGACTTGTTGGCAAACAGCAAATTCTGCTGGTTTGTGTAGAAAAAATCCCGTGTTCTGACTTATTAGTAAATAACAAATTCTGCTGGTTTGCGTAGACAAAACCTGGGGTTCTGACTTGTTAATAAGCACCAAGTTCTGCTGCTTTGTGTAGATAAAATCCTGTATTGACCTGTTTATAAACATCAAATTCTGCTGGTTTCCCCTTATTCTGGCATGTTGGCAAACAGCAAATTCTGCTGCTTTGTGTAGGCAAAATCCCATGTTCTGATTCGTTAATAAACAGCAAATTCTGCTGGTTTGCGTGGACAAAATCCTGTATTCTGACTTGTTTATAAACACCAAACTCTGCTGGTTTCCGGGTGTTCTGCCTTGTTGGTAAATATCAAATTCTGCTGGTCCGTTTCACTCTGTGACACACAGACAGGGACAATGCCTCCCCCATGGCTGTCCCCGAGATGGCCTCGATATCCTTATTTTTCCAGGAGAAGGAGACAAAGAGGAGCCCATTTGTGTTCCTAACTCCACCCAGGGCTCACCGGAGGCTCCTGCCCTGGCTCTGTGGGACAGAAAAGCTTGGGATTGACTTTTTTGGGTTTTCCACTTGGTGAGGAAATCGTTTGAAAGGGGAGGATCACCATGGTGGGAGGCTGAAGAGCAAAGCACAGCCCTGTTATTTCAAATTTTCCATTTCCTGGTGCAATTTGGCAATCATGGGATCATTCAGGTTGGAAAAGCCCCCCAGATCCTCAAGCCCAGCAGTGTCACCAGTGATCCCCAGTCTCAGAAAGTCAATGAACACCTCCTGCCCCTGGTGACTTTGGTGTTGCCCAGTGCTAAGAGAATGAAAATAAAAAAATAAAACTCAGTACTGCAGTGCCAGCCTAGGCATTTGATGGTGCAGCTACTGGGTAAGCAGGTGCTGTGTGTTGCAGGCTGAGGGGGTTTAAACCCCTTTCAGAATTTTACAGGGTGCTGTGCGAGCAGCAGTCACATTTTTAAGATCTTTTAATTCCCCTTCCTATAAATAAAACTGTGCCACTCAAAGGAATTGCGCTTGAGTATAAAACCCCGGAATATACCTGGGATGCTGTTCCTTCCTTCCTTCCT
>VYZT01032538.1:187120-210000 GCA_013400735.1 Pomatostomus ruficeps | reverse complement strand
TGCTTACACTAAATCAAGGATGTCATATTGTGCATTACTTTTTTTTCTTGGATTTTCTCTCTCTCTGCCTTTCCTTTTATTTACCATTATTATTAATAGTAGTGTCTTTTTTATTGTTGTTGTTGTTGTTGTTGTTATGTTTTACTTCATGTTTATTATTAATCCATCTTAACCCACGGTTAGGTTTTACTTTTCTTTCCCCTGATTCTCCTCTCCATCCCCCTGGAGTGGGTGGGGAGTGAGTGAGTGAGTGGTTGTTTGGTGCTTAATTGCCAGCTGGGTAAAACCATTACACTGCCCCAGGAGAGTTTCAAATGCTGGACACCCTGCACAGTTACAACAGTCAGGAGGCAAATCCTACCTGGGGGAAAAATGAGCTGTTGTGTTTGCAACTGACTTATTTCCAAACTGGAAAATCTATGGCTGTGACTGTTCCTCATCCTCCCTAATTCTCTCTTGCCAAGTAGTGTCTTGTATTTGAGAATAATTGGACTCTTCTTTATAAGTAGGATAAATTTTTCAAGGCCTTGCTAGTCCTCTGCTTGTGGTCAGACAAGCCGTGCTGTGTGCACAGGTGTCCAAAAACTCACAGCGAACTCTGTCATCTCTCTGGGAAAAAAAATAAGCTGCTTTTAAGACAAGGATTGCAACAAAACATTACATGGAGCAGGGCGCTGAGCAACCTCATCTAGCTGGAGATGTCCCTGCTCATTGCAGGGGGGTTGAACTAGATGATATTTGTGGTTCCAACCCAAACCATTCTGTGTTTCTGTGGTTCTGTAATTCCATGACTCCTGCTGCCTGAAGAAGGGCATATTTAGGAGGTGAAACAGGAGGCTTTTCCATCCCTAGAGCCTCATCTATCTCGTGATGGGGCTGTATCCTTCCCAAGGGTGGCTGTGCAGGTGCAGGTGCCATACCCACGCTTTGCTCCAGCCTGTGATGCTCACCTTGGAACCAGCACGCCAGGGAACAGCTGATAAATGGCCAGGGAGAGCTCATATCCCCCCTCTCATAGGAGTTTCAATCCCTTCCCTGGCTGGTGTTCACCTGGTGGTGTTATGGGGTCCCAGCACACAAAAGACATTGAAAATTAATCCCTTCTGCAGCAAGTCCACCTAAATGTCGTGGGTGCAAATAGGGACTGGCCTGACTTTTCTGCCATGCTGCAGCCAGTCCAATTCACCTGACTAAACCTGAGTCATGCTCTGGGCGACACAACCCAGAGGCTCAGCTGCCAAGGCCCCAGTTCTAGAAGTCCCTTCCAGTCCCATGTTGGTACTGACAGTGCAGTTTTCAAGACAGCATTCCAAGACCAAGTTTTCTGTAGTTTCTCCACCAATGAGCGTCCTCAATGTTTTGGTTCCTTGAGAAAGGTGTGTGTCTGTGCCACCTGGAGAAGGTACTAGGGAGGGTGCACATCTCTGCATCTAAGACACAGTTCCAAGACAGCTCAACAACCCACAGCTGATTGATTTAAATAATAAACTGAATGTATTAGTGGCAGCCTAATAAACTGGCCTGTACCATCTTGAAAGATGGGCGTGATACACCAGCCCCTCATGTGAATCATATTTTCTTTGTTTTATGCAGGTTATTGAGCAGAAGATCCCATGGAAAACCCTATAAACACTTTCCAATTTATCAATGTTCATTATTTTTACCAATTAACCTTCAGAGTAAAAATAAGATCAGATAAACCATGCTTAGGTGATACTTCATACACTGAATATTTTCTATAATGCAAGCATGTGGTGGCAGTCACATCTGTGTATGTGTACAAAAGACAGCTATTATGCCATTTATCATCATCATCATTATCATCATCATCATTGTATAATATACCTGTATAACTTATACTCTGATTGAAATTGAATGCATTTTTTGCCTTATGAGAAGGAAGAGAATATGTCAAGGAAAGGACAAGTTAAAAGTGTCTGGGTGCTTTTAAAGCTGATCTCTGAGACACGGCTTTCTAGGGCAGCAGAGATTTGGTAGGTCACCACAATGGTCCCAAGCATGGCCATACCAGACACTTTGTTTGAGGTATTCCTAGTCAAAACAGTCCTCTCCTTATTCTGGACCACAAACAAGGTTAACACTGAGTTTCACAAGCTCTATGCCTGAGCTCAGGGTTGCTGCATCTTTGGATGTCACCGTGGAGCCACCAGGCAGAGCTCTCAGTGCAATTTATCATTGCAGCTCCCACACACCCACACAGGAGATGGAGAGGTGACATCTCAGGTCTGCAAGCTCTGACAGCGTCCCTCTCAGCACTATTGCAATGGCACCTGTTACACCACCTCTCTTCATCCCCACCTGATGTATTGTGGCACTCGCGGTGGTGTTGCAACAACAGCTGACAGATTCTCTGCCTCTGCAGATCCACTCCTGTCAGGTTGCAGGTGCTTGCTAATCAGATAATGCTGTTGTTTTGGTGGCACTCGTGTTTGTCTCTGCTAAATGACAAGCAGGAGCTTGTATTCTGCTTTCTGGCACTTCCCTTTCAAGCTGCATAGTTGTACTTGCCATTTCACCTTCTGCGTGAATCAAAGCGGTTCTCGCCACCTTGTGCGACGGTGGCAGCTCAGTCCAGGGGAAGGATGCGCAGTGGCATCCCCAGCAGCACCTGAAACCTGCCAGCCCTCATTAGCCTTTCATGGAGGCAGCTTGGGGGTCAATGAGAAACAAAGGGCAGCCGCCTGAAACTGGTTCCAATTTGGTTTCTGCTGATTGATCTAGCAGCTCCACCGGGGGAAAACAAGTTATGCTGGACATCAATTATTTGTGGGTCCACTTCCTTCATCTCAGGAGTGCTTTTAGTTAAGGTCCAGGGAGATAAATGAAGGAAGACAGGACCCCTGTCTCTCCAGCAGCGGCTGTTCCTGTAAATCAGCTCTTACTAATGAGTCCAGGTGTAAATGAGGTACTGCTGAAATGCACAATTAGACACACTGATCATCAGAGGAACTCGATACAAAGATACCTGCACCAAACCCACAAGGTTAAAAAAGAAGATTTCTCGTTATATGGTTAGGATCACAGGTACAAAACTGAGGATTTAGGTATTCTTCTGTTAAACAAGTTTGTTCACCGGTGCCTGCAGCCCAGGACAGCTCCAGACTCTCCCAGGCAGAGCTCTGCCCCTCACACTATATAGCCAGGGCTCGTTCAGGGCTCTTGTGGCAGGGCCTGAGCTTTCATGCAGCTCAGGTGCCTGGGAGAAGACTGTCTAATCAAGGAAGGGTGCAATTAATAGATTGCCCTCATGCATGAGATCAGAGCAACAAATATTAAAACTTAACCTTAATAATACAATTCCCCACCTCGGCACAGATAAAAGATGTCTCATTTAGTGCAAGCTGGAAGAGCCCCTGTAGGGTGAGGTTCAGAGCAGAAGATCCCTAGGTTATCTCCAGGGAAGTGTTAAGCCCAACAGCAGTTCTGCTGTGGCACTGACTTTAGTAGTGCTTTGAATATGGAGCAGGGAAGCAGCTCCAAAATACACCCAAGACTAGAGCACAAAAGTGTTGGAGGGCTGTGTGCTGTATGAGTTTACTTGGTTTACTTTAGAAATCTTACTACAGATCAGCCACCAAGCTTAAAAGATTAAATATAGGGAACATGGAAGCATGCCATGAAAAATAAATCAGATAAAGGCCTGCTTCTTGGTAGGAAAATGGGAAAGAGCACGGTCAGTGTCACTTTTTGTTGATTTTAGTGGTGGGAGTTGAGCTGAGAGTGAGGGTAAGAAGGAAAGAACATTACTTCAGAAATTATTCATTTTACATAAATGATCTACCAAAGATCAATGTTCTGCATAAGAAGTCAGAGATTAAAAAAAATCCTACATATTTAAAACAGACTTAAAAGAAATAATTAGCCTTGTTAGTCTGGCATATTAAAGAAACCCCATAACTTCAAACTGATCAGCTCTTGACACATCTTCTTTTAGCATCCTACAGGCATGCAGAATGTCTCCTGTTGGGTTATAGAAAATAAAGATACATGGCAGCCTCTGCGTGGGCACAGAGATCACACTGGGCAAAGCAGAAATGAACAAACACATCTCTAACATGGTGTCTAGAAAGCATCAAAAAGCATGGGGCTGGAAACGCCAGAGGAAAGCACATGGAGGAAAAGTGCATAGAAAATCCAGGGGAATGGGGGAATCCTTCCTACAAGGACTGATACCAAGACAGATTAGATGAATACTTTGAAGAGCTTCCTACTGGTAAGAATCACAAGAAGTTCAGAGTGGGACAAACTGGGAGGTGAAGGTTAAATGTGAAGGGTCTTTACAGGAAAGATGGAAGCAACTTCAACTGCAGTGAGAAGACAATCTGTCCATTTTTAAGGCTCTCACTTGTGAAAACATCTAGTGACAGCCATAGCTAACCACAGCCAGGCAAGCAAGCATGGGACCACAAAACTCAGGAAATTTAGTAGGAAGATTAAAACTTGCCATGCCAAACTTTCCAGTGAGGGACATCTCTAGATTGGATACCTGTCATTTAATCCACTAAAGTCAATGAACTTGACAAAGAAAAGCTGTAGGCCATGAGATTGCCTGTACCTGAGCTGTTAGGCCCAACCAAGAGGGTGCACATCACCAAAAGCTACAACAATGGAGAGGAAAAATCCTTCCCAAAAGCAAGGGGACCAACTGCATCCACAGGGAAGGTACAGGGCTGTTCGCCAGAGACACAAAGGCATGTCATGGAAAACATGAGCCCTGTTCTTGTCACCACCTGCAATGTTTCACAAACCTGAAATCAAGGGATTAAAAGTAGCATTGCAGAAGAAGAGTGTCGATAGCACAGCTTGTAACATACGAAATGAGAGAAAGCTCTGTAACAGTGTGCTGCTTTGGGCCAGTGTAGGGTTAAATTCCTTCACAGTGGCCAGTATGGGGCTGTGTTTTGGATTTGCTGGAGACAGTGCTGATAATATAGAGGTGTTTTTGTCATTGCTGAGCAGAACTTGCACAGCACCATGACCTTTTCTGCTTCTCGTACTGACACACCAGCGAGGGGGCTGCAGGTGCATGTGACACTGGGAGGAGACACAGCAGGGCCAGCTGACCTCAAGTGACCAGAGGGATATCCTATAACATATGGCATCATGATCAGCATATAGAACTGGGGAAGGGAGGAAGGGAGAATGTTTGGAGTGATGGTTTTTGTCTCCCCAAGCCACCGTCACGTATGATGGAGACCTGCTGTCCTGGCATGCCTGAACACCTGTCTGCCCGTGGGAAGTGGTGCATGTATTCCTTGGTTTGCTTTGCTGGCACACGAGGCTTTTGCTATTAAACTGTCTGTATCTCAATCCATGAGTTTTCTAATTTCTACTCTTCTGATTCTCTCCCCCATCCCACTGGTGGGGGAGTGAGCGAGCGGCTGCCTGGGGCTCAGTTGTCAGTTTGAGTTAAGCCATAAGAAACAGCAGAGGAGAGAAGGGGCACAGGTCAGGTACCAGGTCTTGCTCTGACCCTTAGGCAAGATCATGGACAGCAGGAAGAAACCCAATTCTTCTGCGAATCAGTTTTTTGTCAGGGTTTTATCAGCCATTGAAGGACCAAAGGACACTCCAAACGAGACCTCTGGCTGGGTGTGAAGACACCAGCCCTGGAGAGCTCACAGCCCTCCTGCAAAGGGACAGGGACCCTTAGAAATTCCTATAGCTTCATACAGTCCTGCTGGAGGCTTCAGCATGCACAACAGGCACAACAGCTGACGCTGCCTTGAAATAACCTTCCGGAGTGCTGTGAGAGCCAGAAACACTTCACTGCCTTATTGTAGGCACAAGAGAGGCTTCAGGAATGAAAGTGCCCATTGATAATGTGCCATGCCAGGGCAGGCAGTGATCAGAATCCCAAATCAAGGAGGACATTGAGGCAGCCAAGAAGATGCAACCCAAATCTCAGTAGAGCCAGACATCAATCGCAGACAACTTCATTATGTCTGGAGAAACCAAGCACAAAGGCAGTAAAGCCTGCTGATTATAAGCAACAGTGGAAAAGCTGACAATGAAAGGGGTACAGGGAAATTTAGAAATTGCAAAGGAGGCTGAAGTAGGTCAGTGTGTTCACACCCAGCCATGCAACTCAAACCACTTGCTAAAGAAAGTGCATTGCTCAGATACAGAGTAATTATCACAGCTAGAGCAGTGGACATGGTCCCTTCCAACCTCGCCCATTGTGTGATGCTGAGAGACCAAGGACCTGGAGCTTTTACAAGCATCATCAGCATTCCTCCTCCTTCACCCTCCTACCTCTACAATCAGGCTCATGCTACAGGGCAAAATGCAGCTGTAAATAAATAACAGGACATTGCCCAGCTGAGTCAATGACTACAAAATGTTCCATGGTCTGTAGTTCCCACCTTCACAAGTATCTATTTCATTAGGATGGCCATATTTTCACTCTTAAACTATAATCCATCAAACAGTGTGACATCTGTTGATGTGCAGCACAGACTTAACATGCTTGGTGAAGCTCAGAGGATGATCAAGTGTCTCTGCCTTTGAAAAGCTGCTAATCTGAAAAAAAATTGAAAAAGAACAAGACGTCCACAGGGAGAACTAAAGAGAGGAGAGGTGGCGTGTCACCCCAGAAATACAGGCTCGAGTAGCTGTAGCCTGTAGTGGGCTTCACAGGAGGCACAGCAAGGATGGGAATCAGTTTGGGCAGATGTGCCAGGCCATGTATGTCACTGCGCATTCTTTTGATGGCCATCCCCTCACTCTGTGGTATGCTAGTAGAAATTGCACCTAAACCACTACCTTACAGAAAAGGAAAAGACAGGGAGGAGCACCTTGGCAGGTAACTTGTGAGTGCCTTTGTTAGCAGGTTGAAAGTTATTAAAAAAATTGTATCTATTCAAAACAGCAGCCAGCATTCCACCTGGTAATTGTCAGCATGTTGAGCTTGATGAGATACAAATGATCTGAAGAAAGCAGAAGCCTCCCACGTGAACACGATAAGGCCTAATGTGCTGCATCTCCAGCAAAAAGGGGAGAGCAGGGAAAGAAATGCAGCCAAAGAGGAAACGCTGTAATAGCAACAAACCCTCAAAGTACAGAATGGTGTAACTGATCCCCCCACACGAACATTCAGTCATTTAGGGAATATTCATGAAAAGTGTGGGCACAGTATTTCCCACGATGCTGAAAAGGAAGGAGTGGAAGGGGGAGTGTGGGAAAGCATTTTGCAGTGACTCTGCTCACTGACATTGAAACAGAGAGAAAACAGCCTGGAAGTGCCAGGGTGGGCAGTGGGAAGGACCTCTGTGTCTGCCCTGAAAGGCAGTCAGGTGGGGCTCTTCACCTCGAGGCGGCTGACGGAGGGGCTCAGATCAGGGGTGGGCATGAAAGCCCTCCTGGTGCTGCTCCTTGTGGCATCCCGGGTGTTCCAGCACTGCTTATGCCCAAACACCCCAGTAAAGTTCCTAAGAAATAATTCATATCCGAGGCGCAGGAGATCTGTGGAGCTAAGCAAACAGTTTACAGACTTTCAATGTCAGGCTGTGACCACACGTTACCCACAGCTTTTTTAAGTCCAATCTGCTTGGATTTTATCACAGCCAGAGTATCACTGTCCTCTCCAACTACCAAAATCTGACTTCTGAAAAGGCCTCCATCTGTCTCCCATCTTACTTTAATTTACTAAGTTGTGCCATATCCCCATCTGGCTATTGGCTGGAATTTTGTTTTGTTTTGTCCCCTTGAGTTATTCAAGGAGACACAGAGCTGGCTGAGTACATTAGATCACTATATGTCTCTTAAAGTAGTTGTTGGATTTATTTGAATAGGGATTAGCAAGATTAAGAATGTTTTCTTTAAATTACTATAGTAGCCTACCAATTTCAAATGGTAATTTTGTCCATTATATTGATTTATATTTAAAGGACTTTGATTTTTATTACTACAGTACAAAGAAGGCAGTTAAGCAATGCTCCTGTGAAAACCAACAGTTTTAGAATTTTGTTCAAGACTGAAATAACAGATGCACAAATCCTATTAAAATTCGATGGAAATTGACCTCACACCTCTGTAAGTTGTTTGAAAAGCTCATTTGTAGAACTTCCAAAAGTAGCTTTACACACAATTGATGTTTCCTACCAAACATTCTTCATACAACTTCACATATTGTTATTCTGGGGGGAAAAATAATGAAAGAGCATTCCTGACACAGCGTTACTGACATGGAAAAGTGGTTCAGCCCTTCTGAAAAGTGCTTCAGTCCTTTCCTTCTCTGTCTTTGTCTCTCTGAAGTGTTGCAACTCAGTTTAGCTATCTGTGGTGCTTGTAACAACAAGGTACAGAAGGAAGCTTCAGTGCAGTTTAGCCTTCTATCATCTCAATTCCACCTCCAGCCACATCCATTATTTCATCCAAAAAAAACCACCCTGAGTGTCTGTAGCTCTAAGGAGCTTTGAAGGAGCCAGCCAAGATTCCTTTAACAGAGGGAAGCATCTGGATGGAGGGCTGGTCACTCAGGATCCCATCCCACCGATCCCTCATCACAGCTGGTGTAACACCAGCAGCTGGTGCAGGCTATACCTGAGGTTGCTCCAGCATCTGCTGGCTGTCCTTGTGTCTCACTCAGGCAGATGGACATGGCTCATGCCACTCACTGGCTTTCATATGAACACAAGAAAAGCTGAAGCTGTGCCACTCCTTTCTCCCTGTAAAGGTCATCGAGGTGTTGACCCTTCTACAGACCCGCTACCCTTTGCTGTTTGTGCCCATCTGCCAGGCTTTAGCCGTGCTTGGCATCCACCCTCTGGCACAGTTTGGGTCAGTGACCAAGCACGGGCTGCGTGCAGCCCTCTTCTACCCTCACTGGTACACAGGGAAGGCCAAAACTGAGCTGTCAGAAAAGAATGCGTAATTATTTGCTGCCTGTCTCCTGCACAAAGTTCTGTGCAAAAACCGTGGGATTTTATTCTCATTGCCAGAGGGAACAAGATGGGGGGAAATGAAGTGCTTAGAATCATTTTCTTTCCCAGTCATGCTTTGTCTGTTCAAATTATTTAGTAATTTTCTGTGGACACTCACGGGGAGAAAAATAACAATAGTAACAATAATAATACCTTAATAAAATATTGTATAGAGAAACTAATTAGTAAGTGTTGTAGTACCCTTTCTGCATGTTTTCTAAATGGCAGAATCATTGTCTCTGTGCTGATGGTAGGTGAGTTCAGCCTCCCCTCAACATGTAACTACCATCAATTTTAGAATCTGTAAAGTATAAAGTATTCAGTAATTTTTTCTCTCTGTCTCTTTGTATGCATATCCTAATACATGCAGAGACTCCACAGCTCACATTTTTGTAAGAATACAAGCAAATATCCTGCCTCAAAAGTTAAACTGAACCACAGCTCAGCAGCAATCCTTTCAAAGGCTTTTCAATGGCCTGTTCTGTGCCTTTGAACACATCTTTGGCATTCAAGTGCTCGGAAGAGAGGCATTTACTAGTTTGGATCTGAGGCATTATCTGGTGTGTGCTCTGGATGTTTTAGGATCTGTGCAATCGCACATCATTGCACATCTCATAAAATCAACATTGCTGTGCTTCTGTATTCACAGCACAACTCTGACCCAAACTCCTTGTATGGACAGGAGATTGGCTTTGGGATGTCTCACCTATGATGATGCTCACAGTTTGCCCAGTCTAGCCAAAAAAAGCCCAAATGAGACATCTACCATTTAAGTCCTGTCTTCCTTGTTTTAATAAAAAAGAAACCCTGACATTTTATGAATGAGCAGGAATCTATCTGAATGTCTAAAATTTCCTCTCCCTCCACTGACGTGCCGCATGTTGCAATCCGTGTGATCGTCTTTGTCCTATCCAAGAAGGGACTGGGCTATAGCTACCATGCAAAAAATGTAATGAATTTTGAGAGAATTACTCTGAAAGTGGAGAAAAGAAGCTGAAAAGCACTTCGAGATGTAAGCTGTTATGTAAAAGCTCAGCTGTTATTTTTATTACTTTATTAGTTATTGTTGATAATGATGGAAATGCTTGCCTGGCTTTGAAAAGGTCATCCTTTCTGCTGCAATACAATCCCTTTTTGAGGGCTGAAGTCTTTGTCCCTCCCACTCTGTGCTGAATAACTTGAGTTTGCTAAGGAAGAAAGACTAATTCAAGCCATTTGTTGATTTTGAGTCCAGGTAACCTGAACAGTTTTTAAACTCACTGCCCAATTTAACCAAATGTGACAGAGGGCCAAAGATGTCCAAGACAGACATTTCCTGTGGGTTGCATGAAAGCAGGAAGGTGGATGGAAAAGACCTTATTAATATTCCCAGCTGAGGGAAAAGGTACAGTGTGGGCACAACTGCTATTACACAGTACAAATTCCTCTTAGGTGCTCAGCCTGAAGCCATGAATCTGTGGAAAACCAGGTCTCACTGGATCTTGTCTTCAAACACTTCTTTGTTATTCTCTCTTGATAGCAAACCCAATAACCTCCTAAGTAAAGATTTGAATTGTAGATGACAATATAGCCTGTGCTAGCATGCAAAATGAAACTTTGGTATTATTCATAGCTCACCAAGCCTACAGGGTGTGGTATGGCTCTACCTGAAAGCTGCCAAGTTTTCTCTGTGGTGGCACATCTGCTGCCCTGTTTTCCTGTGCAGCAGGAGAGGCGTTTTGAAAACAGCTCATTAGTTTATTATTGTTGTCTTCACCCTTTCTGACTGTCTCAGCCTCCAGCTAACCCAGTCTCCTTTTGCTTTGCCTCATCATCATCTACTTTTTAAGCTGCTTGGCACACGGTTTATGTGCTTGTCCTTTACCCAAGCAATGCCAATTCCTCCCTATGACAAGTTCTTGGACCTGTAAAGATGTTTGTGTGGATCCAGCTGCTGAAGGAAGTTTTACATAACAAAACCAGAAATTAGTCCTAATGCTCCTCTGGAAACTGGGTGCCAACAAAAAGACTGGTTTTTTACTTCTTTAAGGAAATGGTATTCAAAGTTCAAACCTGTCCCTGTTAACTTCAGTTCATGAAGCATGAGACCTTTTAATTCTACATGCTGGGAACTGATTGTGAGTTAGCCAAACTCACTTATCTATGCCCTCTCTATTTCAGAGGTGACTAGAATTTGTTGAAATTAAACCTGAAACGAAAAGGTTCAGCAAATATTAATTTGTACTTTATAGGAAATTAGGTTGAATATGCATCTCAGGCATTTTTTCATATCTAGTTATAGTCTTAAAAATGTCACAGCCCCAAAGTCTGTAGACACAGCACTCTCTAAATGAACAGGGGAGAATGATTTCAGAGAGTAAATCAGAAATTCATACATGTGAGTAAGCTCTGTGTGTCTGGACCAAAAGGCTTAGTACAATGTTCCTGTGATTCCAGTCAACCAGCTAAAATCCCTTTGACTCCTTGGCTCCCCAATAAACTGCCTGCACATCCTTTAGGGATGTCCTATGTTCACTGAAATTTTTGACCCAATAATTTAGAAGAATGAGTTAATGTGAGAAAATTGTGACCTACTCATGAACAATTTCCAGGTGAGAGGGAGGCTCCACAAAACTGAACAGATCCATTACTCGGTGTCACTGAGAGGGATTCACCTGGCTCTGCTCCCCAGCCCCCCCCTTGTAAATCGTGTCCCTCACAACTCAAAGAAGCCTCATTTGTCGAATGAGCTGAGTGGTGGCAGCTGCGCTGCGGCAGCTTCGGTTCCGTCACAGTTTCAACCCTAAATCAGGAGAGCCGAATGACACTAAATACGCACTTTTAGGCGGCTGCAAATCAGCGAAGGAAGGGCTTCCCAGCGAGCCACAGGCAGCTCGTGTGGCCACCAGTGATTTATTCCCTTCCCACTGCTATCGACCGCACGAAACACTTCACTGCTTCTTCCAGGCGCGGTTACGCAGCCTTTGCGGCACATAAAATATTGATGCGAATTAATGTCAAAAAAAACCCCCAAAACAACCCAAGCTGAAGTTCCTGTAATTTCAGCTGGGCCACAAGGCTGGGTTTCCGTGCGATGCCGGCCACGGGCTCTTGCAATCCGGACGCGCGGCACTAGATGGCAAAACAGCGCCAGGTTTGGCAGCGCAGCCCGGGCTGCGCCTCCCGCCTCCCCCAGCCCTGGCAGCGGGGCCGTGGGTCCGGTCCCCCACGGGCACCTCGCGGAGGAGGGGCTGCGCATCCCTCCGCTGCCCTTCCGCATGCCCTGCCTCCGTCCTCCGAACCACGGCGAGCCGCAGGGATCGCGCCCTAAAGATCGGGTGCAGCCCGTAAACACCGCAGGTGAGGGGACTGTGAGGATGGAGACGTGGCTGTTTTTCTCATTCCTCCTGCTGGCTTTAGTGGTTCGCGCTGCAGCTGCCCTCAGGAGCTCGAGGTCCCGCGCAAGACAAGAAGTCCTCGCTCCAGAGGAGATTACGCAGCAACTGAGTGGCAAAACTTGTCTCATCTCCTTATTGTGAGGGAAGCTACCACCTATGCACTTAAGGTGTGAAGTATTTTTATTAGGAGTCTGTTCTCCCTTTTCCCTTGTGTGCAGATAATACCTGTTCATGCTAAAAGAAGTTACAGAGGGAAATGTAGAATCTTCAGGATCCAGCTTTGGATCAAATAACCAAAAACTTCTAGGTCTGCATAAAAAGAATTATCTCTGGGCAGGCCAGTAAGTCCCTCTCTGTTTTTCGTAAGGGAGTGTCATGGTTTAATCACTCTCTTAACAGGATGTAAAGGTTACGGTTGTGCCAATAAAATCCTCACAACTGCAACACTACAAATTATACCATTTTAAGGGTAACCTCTGTTGTCCCACCATATCTAATCGTTGGACTCCAAGGAACAACTTAAGTTGGAGATTGCAACCTTTACAGTTTCACCAGAAGGGGATACCCAAACTTCTCTACCCTTTCAATGCCTGTGAGCACAGGATTGATGGCAGGAATGCTCCTCCTCTTCCCTGCAGCTCGAGAGAGTGTATAAGGCTCTGGATGCTAATGGTCATGCTGTCACCCTGTTGGATGTGTCTTAAGCATGGTCCCCTTCTCGGGAGCAGCTGAGCCCATGTTGCTGAAACATGATGTTCAGAACAGAGCTTTCACTCAGAAAGTTTTGTAGAAGCTTTGAGCTTTGTCCCTCCCTTTAATTTTCTCTCCATCCTTGCACCATTCAGTCCTTCCCGCTCTTCCTTGCCTTCTGTGAGCTGGTGGTGACAGTCCCAAAATGAGGCAGGAATCTCAGAAAATTCTTCTTTAAATGACAGTGCTCTACCAAGTCCCAAACTTTGCACTTGGGGATGAAAAGGCAGCAGTGAGCCTGAATGGGCAGTGCACACACACTGACAGAAGGGTATTTGCTCTTCAGGGTTAAAAGAAGTCATGATACTTGCCAAACTTAGGTTATTTCTTCCTTCAGGACAGGCCAAGACTAACATGAAAAAAATTCTGCTTTCTGCTGGTGTGGGCTTTTAGTAAGATGTATCATGCTTGTCCTTGGCTATTTAAATAACACTCTCTCACTCTGTATAAACCAACTTACAATACGAATGAAAAAAAAGCTATGGATCGTGAAGAAAGTGGGAATGGATAATCAATTTTTATCACTAATATTGTGGGTATGACCAATAACTCTGAATGAGTTATGGAAGTCTTTGCTCTGAGCAGATGTGTCTGCTTTCAAAGCAGTGTCTTTTTTAGCACAGCCTTAATAACAGAAAAAGTGTTGATTCAAACATATTAAAACTAAGCAAACATTTTCATTGTCCATCGTATTTCTTCTTAAAATGGAGGAATATGAAATTCTCAGAGGTGGGCTGGCTGTTGTGGGAGGCACAACAACAATGGATTACAAAAGCTTTCAGTTTTACAAACATGGGTTCAAATCAAGCTTAAGTAAGTGACAGGCAAAATGGGGCTATTGATTTCCTTCTAGTCCCATTTGGCTACAGCAAAAACTGGGCACAACGATGTCTTAACACTTAAAGGGATGGCATCAGCCAAAAGATAGTTTCTGCGGGAGAATATTTGCAGTGTTATTTATAGCAATTGAGATTACTGGACCACTTGAGATTACTAGAGCTGAAAGCCATCAAAGAGTAAATTTACATCCCCCCATTTTGGGAGGTGTCCTTGCTTTCTAAGTTTGGCTGTGCTTTCTGCCAGCCCTGTGCCTCAAATCTCCTTGCCAGTTACATGGTAGAGCAGACACGATCCGTGTGTGCAGGTCAGGCTGGGAAACGTTTGCCTTGCAACAGGCCTGTCAAAGAAAAAGTGTCACACCGGGTCAAAAATCCTCTGATGGCCAGGAACCAACCTGCCAGGCAAGTGACAAGGTCTGCTGATTTTCTTTTCTGCCTGTGCTCTCACCCTACAGGAAAGCCCCAACAGGTCCTTGAAGCAAATTTGGTGGCCAAGGCTGTGTCTCCTTGCAGCTGGTAACACATAAGGAGCCAGGCGTTGCCTTGACTGAGAGGTGTCATGAGTAGAGCTGTACCTGGAGTGGAGTCACAGCTCCATCAGGAACTTGCATGATCAGACCTTAGGAATCCTACTTCAAAAGCTCCCAGTAGGCACCATCAGGGCTTAGTTTTTAAACACCTCGATGCTCTCCAGGTGTGTCAGTCAGGTCCCAGGGGCTCAGGAATGAGCACAGGAAGTTCTCTTAAGCCTGGCCTGCACTGTGACTGATTAATACCCAAACGTCTGGCCCAAGGTGCCTGGCTCAGGACCACTGAAGGAGCCAGGGCTAAAATGCAAACGATCCCTGCCCCTTTATTGCTTTCTGCCTTTCTGATTTTGGTGCACCTCTGCTGCTGCTGTTTAAAGACACAGCAGGGCTCAGTGGAAGGTTGTGTGGCTGCCCTCTCCATTTCCTTACATCAGGGGATTTGTGTCAGAAGTTCAGTATTGCCAAATGTCATTTTGAATGATTTTGTAGTTCTAGGTCAATAAACTGCTTACCATCATAGGGGAACTGAACCATGAATTACTCCAGTTCCTACAGTGCATCGTTTTTTTAGCCATGTACACAGCATGTGCTGTTCAGGATGATTCTCAACAGCCCTACATTTTCTGATTCACATTTTTAATTAAACATAATTTTCTTTCTTTTGTTTCTAAATGGGCAGGCTGTGTTGTTATATCTCAAGGACCACCAAGATTAGAATATCTCAAGACCTCATAGCTGCAAAGCTCCACTCTTGCTGCAGAGGAGAAAATATCAGAGAATAGTGAAATGGTAGGGCAAAGAGCAAAAAGGTTCTCTGTGTGCTTATTTTGTTTTTTAATTAAATTACAGGGATAAACATCATATTAATTCAAAGTCTCTTTGTAGTGACCTCTCTTCAACATTATGTGAAGACTATGTTTATTCCTTATTTAGTGAGGCTCCACTTCGGAGGAGGAATGAAACCCCCCCAACCATGGGAGAACCAGGATGAGAATATTTGCTGGTGATACTGTCTCCAGTGTAGTAGGGAGTGGTAGTATGTGGTATGTACCTTCTCACAAATGTAAGAAGGGTGAATTCATAATCTTCTAAAAATTACCTTAAAACATATGCAATATTATGTTTTATACTCATATATCATTTCCTTGATGCTGTGGGAGACAAATACCTAGTGATGGCAAAGATCCCTTTTGGTGCCTTAGACTGCTGAACACTCTATGTTTCTCCCCTCAACCCACCATTTACTCCAGTTTGAGGCAAGGAACACAATTTATATTTTTTTACCGACTTTCCTAGGTGCAACCAATGGCTATGATTTACTTTCCAGTGGTGTCCTTTCCCTTGGAAGCTGAGGAGCAGCCAGCTTTTGTTGTGAATTCCGCTCAGCCCTTTGCCCCATGGTGGGGACAGGAAGTGTGGCAGCTCATCTGCCCACTCCCATTCCTTCCTGCAGGCACCACGTTATATATCCCTCACAAGCCTGACCACAGCTTTCAGAAACATCCAATAAATCAACAGTTAAAAGGGAAGAGTAGACATGGGGAGCAGGTGCTTATTATGTGTGCATCTCTGGAGAAGAATAACCCACAGTGTATTTCCATGCCCATTTGAAATGGAATACGACCATGACCCTGCAAGTGGCTCTGCTTGAATTGTTCCTGGCATGATGTTTTACTCCTAATATTTTCATTGTCTGCCTCCATCAGTTTTACCTCCCACTGTAGCATTAATTTTGTATGTGAATATGGAGGCTGTGCTTTAAATAATACAGCATATGCTTTTTATTTGCCATGTAGAATAATATTTTTTTGGCTGATTTATGTTCCACCTGGACAAAATTATTTTTTATGACGGGTTTATTTCATTTGTTCCCACATCCCCAAATGGGGGGGGCGGGGGGGGAGGTGGAAGAGAAATCTTGTAAACCACCGATAACAATGGACACAAAAATCTGCTTTGAAATACACATTTACTGCAAAAACAGATTCTTTCCAGCCATGTAAATGAAAAAATGCTGTTGTAATAATTTTAAGGCTGCAAATGCATGTTACTACTGGAGAGAGTAATCTTCAGGCTCTTGTGTCATCCCTTACACAATGCTGGGAGTATGGAGAAATTCACTGACAGCTATAAGCTATTTCAGTAGAACGAAATTGCACATATGGCTACAGCATGGATTTAATTTAGCTCTTTTCAGAACTTCATCAAAGCCAGGACAAAACCCTGTGGTCTTTCGGTTTAAGGACTTGCCCCAGAACTTCATAGGCTAAGCTGCCAAATCTACCTTATTTCCAGTTTTCATAAGGATTGCAGAAAAATATGTTACTTGCCATTGAAACAAATTCATTTCAAAAAGATTATTTGAGTTTCAATTAAAAAATAATATATGATGTACCTTGTGTTTTACAACCCTGAAAAAGACTGTCAGTATTTTTATGTTAATCTATCACCTACAGAAATACATATTATGAATAGACATATTAAAAAAAAAAAGTTATATGCAGTCCTTAGCACAACTTTGTTCTGATTTTGACTTCCAGCTTTTGGTGCTTTTTCTAGAGCAACTAAATATTAATCATACAAATTCATAATAGTCATAGCATTCGGGAAGCTCTGGTACTATTTCTGGTTGTAATAGTCATCTTTAACTATACAGCATCCTCCAGCCAAAACCACACTATAATAGGAGTGCTTATAATAAGGACACATAACGCCTCCATGTCAGCTCTGAATTACAGAGCTGGGAAAAGTAGGGTATTCTTTCAGAGCAGCTTCTCTTTTAATACTGAATGTAAAATAAAGAGACAGGACTTTCACAGAAAAATTCTGCTACTGCTTCTAGTCCTGCCCTGTAAGTCCCCATCAGATGGCAGAAATCCAAGCTGATATCTTCCCCTTGGCATCTTCTAGAGCAAACGGAAGATTTGTTCCTATGCAGGCCCCCTCCTCCCCACACAGAGCTCTCCTCCAGCCCCTCGTCCTGCCATGCCCCCAGTTCTTGCTCCACCAGCCTGCACGGAAAGCCTCAGCGACTCAGTGCCGGTGGCCACCTTTGTTCGGCTCCTTCTCTTTCCGAGCACTGGGAAGTGAAGAATTCATCCAGCAAGCGAGGCATTGAAAATCAGTAACTGGTTTACAAAGAGGAATTACAATTTATAGGACTGCATGAACGCGTATTGCTTTTGTTTCACCACCTGGACAGCTCTGGGCCTTTCTAACAAAACCAGAGCTCCCGTCTTTCCGCCAGCTCCGCGGGATGAAGGGGCAGCTCCTGCGGGAGCCGGGGAAGGGAAAGGAAGGGCCGGCAGTCCCAGAAAAATGCAGTAGATGGAGCCGGAGAGGCGCGGCAGAGCCTGCGCGTCACCTGAGGATACCTGCGAGATTTCCCCCTCAGCTAAAGCGGGTTAGAAAATGTGCAATTTAGATTTATCAGTTCAGGAGGGAGATTCAGATAAAAACAGTTGAGCTGGTGAGATTATTAAATGCAGAGCCCCATGCTGAGACGATGCTCACCTCACCACGCGAGCTGGTGAAGGGGAAATAGGGCACCCGCACCCCCTCAGCTGCACCCAGGCGGCCACATGGGAGCAAGGTGATGGAAGGATAGGGGGGAAGTCCTAGACAGAGACCTTCCTTCACCCAGGAACGCCTTCTGGGAGGTTGAGATGGCACCCTTGGGATGGGGACGGCAGAAGCAGCAGGAATGGTGTAGGTTTGGGTCAGAGTGGGACGTACAGATTCCCTGGTGTCAGCCCCTGCATATCAGCCCAGTAATGTCACAGAAAGGTGGTCTCGTGTATTTAATTTTATCAGGCAGAAGAACTCTGATATATGCTGCGCTCAGTTCTGCGCTCCCGTGCAGATTTACTTGGCGCTTTAGCATGCGTGCTGCCTCGCTGACAGAGATTAAAGGCTCTCCTCAGAGCCCCAGGTATTACGCTCAAATGTATAAATCAGGGCTTAATATATAATATTTGTCCATAAAAATATATCACAGTGGCATTCGTTTGACTATCTGCATATTAAATACCATTACAGAAAAGTCCTGAGCTTATTTGGGATTACTTTGCTATACCAGTAAAGTCTCTTGCCATCCTAAACAGGTTTTATTTCCTGCCAGAGCATGGTTGAGAGGCAAAGAGGAAGGGGCAGATTTTGCTCACACTGTTCGTGACCCCATGCATGCCCCAGCCATGCAGAGCTGTGCCAGGAACATGCTCCCAGGCCAGCTCTGGTCTCTGGCTCGCCAGCACCGGCCAGGCAGGGCAGGGATCATGGTGGAGATGACACCACAAGCCTCTAAAGGAGAAAATTGCATGATGTATCGCCACTCAGGAGCACCCGCTAGAGAGCTGTTTAGAGTGAGATTACAGTCTCGGAGGAGCCTCTCATGCCTCTTGGTCACAGGGTTACTAAGATGATGCAGTTGTAACTTGTATGCAGGAGGTAGGAGGGATTTACGCGACGGCCAAAAAGAAAAGTTGGATCAAACCTCCACAAACCCTGTTCAGATTAACCGAGATTCCTGAGTCCCCAGCTTTGAGAGACTTGAAATCAGCCAAATTGCTTCCTTTCCCTTGAACAGAAGACAAAAATTGTGAGGAAGATGATAAAGTTTATACTTTGGCCACAAGTTTATGAGAAGCATTTTGGAATGAATGGGAAAAAAGCTTCCCAAAATAAGAGTTTGTGCAGTATAGAAGTCTCAATTCTGCTCATGCCAATTCCATATTAGCACAGCTATATGGATTTCTCTGCATTTGCTGCTGACTTGCAGAGATGCAAGGGAGAAAAAATCACACCCAGTTGCAATCTTCATCCTCTTCATATTCAAGCTCTTTTTTTTTCTTCTAAATTCCTATTATTAAAACAGGAGAAAAAAAAAAAAAAAAAGAATCCCTGGGATCCCTGGTGCATCCTTGGAGTGGCTGCAGCCTCATCATGGATGACTAGACAACCGCCACTGTGCCACATAATGAGGAGCACACATGCTGCACCGGGAGATACTAATGAGGGAGCTACAGCCCCCTTAGCCCTCTCCAGTAAATCCGTGTCTGCAAGCCATGTTTTATTTATCAGGCTTATTATGGCAGCACTAAGGAGCCATTTGAAAAGGGCTGCTGCTGTCCTGGGCACTGCAGACTGCAGTGCCTGCTCAGACCAGCTTCCAGGGAAGATGGATGAGGCTGGCAAGAGATAGGGAAGAGGGATGCTACGCACATGCCATGCAAACAATCTGTGGCAGCATTTATCCCACCAGCTCCTTTAAGGAGGAAGAGGATTCAGCCTGTTTCAACCTCACAGCGCTAGCTAGCTGATCCCAGGCCCTGAAAATACACAGTTACTGGCAAACAGATTGAAGCTGTGTGTGTAATGATTTCCAGGAAATATGAGGAAGCAAGGATGACAGGCCTGGAGAGATCCAGGTGCAAACTGCAGCCAGGTGACTCAGAGGAGCTTCATGGGAGCTCAGCTGCCTGAGACAGCCACCTACCTGCCCAGAACTGCTCCCTGACCCCCCTGCCAGCAGAGCTCCCACTGGATCCCACACTTTTCACCGTGCACATACAGCACTGCTGCTCTGTGTCAGGATGTGAGGACGCAGAGCTGTTGTGCTGCTCCTGGCACTGTGCAGTCTCGTGCAGATTTGTGCATGAGCCAAAGAGGATTTACCATCACTACCTTCTCCAAATATCCTCCTGACCCCTCTGCACATCCTCACAGAGGTTTCCGTGCACTTTGCAGAATCACCCTGTTCGCAGAGGACCAACAGAAAGAGGAGTAAAAGGTGGCTGAGTGAAAGATAGGAGAGAGATGAGTAAATCTTTGCAAAACTTACACTGCAGGTCTCAGCAGGGCTCAGACAAATTGGTGTGCATTCCTTTAATATATTAGATTTCTACTTACCCTGTTCATTAGCACGTTAAGCTACAAGGGCTGATTATATGAACCTCATGGAGAGGCATCAATTAAGATGATAAATTTACATACATTCCTTCTGGATGAGAAATGACGGATTTCCTCGGTTCAGTGTTTGGTACAACTGGACTCGCTTTCAGAAAGAGAAAGAAGTGTTAAACGCGTGCATCTGTACTGCCTCCCAAAATGATGGGAGCAGTTCACAAGTTTGAGCAAAAATGTATGTCAAATAGGAATAGAAGGAAACAACTCGCAGTTTCCAAGGCTGAACTCTAATCTGCCATGTCACATTGACAACAGATTATGAGAGGAAGTGAAATTCCCAAGAGATGTTACCCTTACAAGGCTGGCCCAAATGGTGTTCCCAGTCTGCAGAATGCAACACTAAATATTTGCACATATTTATCACTTCTTGCCCGCACAAGATCTCATCTTATTTTGCAAACACTGTGCAGCAGAACAACTTCCTAGCCACAAAAGTGTAGCCATTTCTGGTCCGCAGCGTGCCAGTGGCACCTCTTTCTTGCCAGCACGTGTCTTGGGAAAACTGTGAACAAAGACGGTTTGTTATCCTGTTGCCACTGAACAGAGAAATTAGATAGGCCTTGCAAATGGTATAAAAACCCACACAAGTTGACAGAATCATCTATCTTTACTTGAAAAACACTGCACAGCTGCTAAGGTTGCCAAAGACAACAGGCCAGGAGCAGCTCTGTTCCTATAGCTAACCCTTGTAGCACTAACCTCAGTGTTCCTGGGGTTAAAGGCTGGTTTACAGCTAAGTCAAACAGTTAATGCCGTTAATAGCTCAGTATCAGGAACATCTAAACAGTAACAGCTATAGATCATCCGTGTTCTTCTTCAGGAAGGAAGGAAGGAAGGAAGGAAGGGGAAGGAAAGAAAGAAAGTTCTTGTCCAGAAAGGGCTGAACACAACTTTGATGTGATTCCTGCTTTCCTGAAAAGCAGAACCAAGTCTGTTTGAGCAGAAAAGTGTTTTCACCCCTACACTGCTGGGCTTGTACATGAGGCGTGCTCCATCCAGCTGAGGTGCTGGATAAAGACCACTGTTGTATGTTGTCATGTTGCTTTCCTTGTCCAGGACTGTGCTGGGCAAAGGTACATGTTTACACCTTCTTGGACTGCCAGATAGCAAACATGCAAACTTCCTCATTGCTCAGGGCACGATAAGGGGTTTCCAACTGATTCCCCTTCCAGGCCCTGCATGGCCACGATAACCAGATCATTCTGAAGAGGACACATTTCACACAAATGCCACTTGCATATAAAAGTTTTTGCCTTAAATGGGATCATCTTTTCTTAAGATGAGTGGAAAAGGTGTCATTTCTTTTTCTGTCATGTGCACAGCCGTGACAACTACATACCGCTGGAGTTAGGAATAAGTGCTCCTCTATTTTATTCTAACCAAAGAGTAATCAAACCTACCCAGGTTTGCATTCATGATATACATTATGTGTACCAGAAACATTTATGCTGCATATCAAAATCGATCAGAACATAAGGAAGTAAAAAAATATATATATTTTAAAAAGCCAATTGCCTTATTTTGCAAAGTTTGACTTGAGTATGATCTGTCTCAGCCTAATGGGTGAGGCACACGCCTGCACTAGTGATACACTAAAATTAGGAAACATTTAAAGCAAGGTTGGAAGCAGAATGTGTGGATATACAATTTGGAAAACAAAGAGGATAGGTGCAGAAGAATATTATTTCATGCTCAGGCCACACTTTGTATAAGAACGTCACACTGAAGACCCAGGTACTTCTCCCCTTTGCGGTTCCAAGCTGGTTTGTTTCTCCTAACTCTTCCTCCTCGCCAGCCAGTATGTTGTAACCTCAGGTGAAGACTTCAGTTTTAATTTGTTCCAATGTTTAATTGTTTTAATTTGGGAAGTTGGACAATAAAGCAATTCCCCGTTTCTAAAGATTTATTGCTTTTTCCAATTTATTGAATGTTCAGTGCAGGCTGTATTTCAATTAAAGGCAGCAAAACTGTTAATGGTCTATTAACGACACACTGCATCTATATAAGGACGCAAATATAAGTCGCGGCCAATTTTCTGGCCTGCTGAGATAATTTCTTTTTTTTTTCCACGTAGTAAATTATCTGCGAACAGCTCATAATTTTATACCAGCCCGTATCTCCGGCTACTGTTTAACCGCAAGTATTTGCCGCGCACGAGCGGCCCGCGGTCCGGTCGCTCACACAGACGGTTTGTCACGCAGGGAAGCGGCCTGCTGCCTTCGGGCCGGGCCTGGCGGCAGCGGGGCACCGCGGAGGCTGTGGGGAGCAGGGCGGGAGGTCGAGCAGACACTGGGCAGACACTGGGCAGACACTGGGCAGGCGCTGGGCAGGCGCTGGGCAGGGTGCGGGGCCCCTCTCCAGCCGGGCTGCTCCGTGTGGGCACGGCCGGCCCCGGCGGCGCGGCGGAGGCGGGGCCCGGGACGCGCCGCCGGGCGATGCTCGAGCCGTTGCCACGGCAACCGCTCGGCCCCCACG